>CM041296.1:51587590-51660237 GCA_023052935.1 Piezodorus guildinii
TTCCTAAAATTTTCCTATCCTCAGTCCCCTCTTAAAATGTATATTTTGAAGAATAGCGAGTCCTTCAGACTTATACAGATGGTTTTTCAAAATACTACTTCTGTCAAGATCTATACTTACTATCGGCCAAAGATGGACTTATTGAATGAATATACACCTCCACTGATATCAAGAGTAGCATAGGACATTAAAGCACTTAACATTACCCCACTTCGTAACGATATTCCAACTGAGGGGGTTCCCACTCATCCAGGAATGTCAAGTAATGAAAAGGCAAAGAGGGTAGGGAGAATAGGCTGTTAATGTGCCGGAATTGCACCTGAGCCCATGCATAGTAGCTACGCAAAGGGGACAGCCGACCCCTGTAATAGCAATGGGGCCGGGCGGTGTGGCCATAATGAGAAACAGTTTAATTTCAAGATCTTTTATTACGGCATATCCTGGTAACGGTTTGGGATTGGATGACTTTGATGTTTAACTAAAGAAGTTATAGTTGGTAGGTAAATAGTACCTAGAGCAGTGGTTCCCAACAAAAAAATTGCTTTATATTTAACAATTATTAATAACACGAGTATTGGTACCAGCAGGTATTTTAAATAAGATATTATTAATTTAATTTTCTCACGGTAGCGTTTTCTTATCATTTCCCCTTTCTTCTTTCCCTATTTGTGATATATGCACCGAACTTAAACCATCGGGTTAGCTAAGACTGATTATTATTAGTGATTAGTTGTAATAATAATAATAAATAAATTCTTTATTATCCTGGGACATGTCGCTTTAGAACAAAAAATACAGAATGTACAAAATTTGCTTTGGAGTCTTCAAAAAAGTTAAATACATGTGAACAAGTTAATAATTACTTATATAAAATTAGACATATTCAAATAAAAAGAAAACAAAAGCAACAAAAAAATAAACACTTATTTACAATTCTTTTAAGCCTAGATATTCATCAAATGATTAAATATGCGGGATTTGAAGGTTGAAAGAGGGTTGGAGTGACGGATGGAAGGAGGGATAGGATTCCAAAGGATTGAGGATCGAATGAGGAAGGATCTGTCGAAATGTGCAGTTCGGTGGGCCGTACAGTATAAATCCGAAGGCCTGGAGCGTGTACAACGAAAATGGACAGAGGATTTGAATTGTAGGAGGTCAAAAATGTATGATGGACGGCGGGATTGGATAGCTTGATAAGGGAATGACGCAAGGAAATACTTGCGACGATTGGAAGGGTAAAGCCACATCAACTCGCCATAAAATTGGAGGTGTACCTGGAGACCCCGAAGATGAATCAGACAAAGCAATTAATTAAGCGTTTTATTTTAACCTCGAGATCCCCAGAAACACCATCGTATACCGTACAGCAATAGTCGAAATGGGGAAATATTAGAGAGGTAACAAGGAGTTTTCGGGTTTCATGCGGGCATAGATCACGGATGGAATATAGTCGCTTTATGGTTGAAATGGTACGACGGGAGATTTCAGAAATATGATTTTTGAAGGATAGAGTTTGGTCGAAGGTTACTCCCAGATTTCTGACAGTCGGGTGGAACTTTATAGGATTACTTAGTTGTGATACCTTATATTTGGATATACGTATATTGCAATTTCATATAGGTAGGAATAAAAGTTCTTATTTAGGTCAAAACACTGGCCATTAACAATCCTTGATTCTTATTTTCAGTACATTGTTTTTTTTTTTGTTTTTTTTTATTTATTACGTACTAAAATCAAACGCTTTCAATCCAAAGTCCTCCGCACATTAGCAAATGCTCCTTATTATGTCTCCAACTATACCTTGCACCACGACCTTAATGTTCCATTTATTTCAGACCTAATTCCATCCAAATTTTCCAAATTCCACCAGAACCTCATTCATCATCCTAATCCTATAGCTCAATCCCTATCCAGCTCCACTCATCCATACAACCCATCTAGAAGGTTGAAACGGCAGTGGCCCCGCGACCTTTCGTAAATATATTGGAGTTCTAGCACTGGCTAGATTCTCCACTCAATGTGATGTATGTATGAGTGTGTGTATGTGTATATAGGTATAAGTGAATTCTTGACTTTATTGTATTGATTCATTATTGTGTATATATTTTATTGTAATTTTATGCCGTGTAAATATTTTATGAATGTAGTATGTATGATATCTTTCAGCACTACTATTGATGTCCAAATTGGGACAGATTGTAATTTTACTCAATACAAATTGTTGTTGAAAAAAAAAACTTATTTTTTTATTTAAGCCATAATATTACCTGATGATTACATAGCAAGAGCAGCTTGTGAAACTTTAAGCTTTTTTTTAGAAAAAAATCTTGTAATCTCAATAATTAACCAATCAACATTATGAAGGTTCAATTTACTACAATTAATTGAGCAGCCCAATTAGGCAATATGTCAATTAGCACGTAACAAAAAACTTTGCAATGAAGGGGTTGAGTTAAGGGCTGATGACAAGCGGAGCTACAAACATGCTCTTATCTGATTGGCCGTTGCTGACTACTGTTGTCGGCTAATGATCAATGGACAGTAAACCTTATGCTCTCGTAATAATTAACGTACAACTCATGGGCTATTTGTCTAATTGATTAATTTTATTTATTTTTCACTAATTAGATAAAATAAAATCTTTTTAAATTTTAGAAAGTAATACTTATGATGGAACACTTCCCAAGACGTATACTTGAAAAAAAAAGAAAAAAAAAAAGTCACACTGACCATTGAATTTGTAAAGGATAGTAAGATTCTTAAAGACTGGCTGCTAGCTTCAGTTGGTTTTTTTTTTTTTTTTTTTTTTTTGTACAGTCGATGTGAGAGATCTGCTTTTGCTATTTGTTTTTTTTTATTTTACCCATTAATTTATTTTCTTTCCTAAATTATTATTTTTCGGGTATGGGGTCGTGAAATTGAGATCGAATAGACCTTCAAATTACTCCCGTAATGCAAAAACCTTAGAAAATCTGAAATTTTATTTTCACTACCTTCCTATTCTTTCCTGTCCTCATAACGATTGTATCATCATAGTATTTGTGTGTCAAATGAAAATGGGTCAGAGCAGTCTTTGAAAACCTTGACTCGACAATGGTATAAGTTTTCCAGTGTGACATAAATTTCCCTTATCAGAATTCCCCAAGCAGCAGATGATGGAGTTTCAAAGTAAGGTGCTTGGAGTCTAGTGAAGAAGAATATGATTTGACCTGCTTCCCTCCACGTCCTATCTTGATTTTCAAATATGCAGCTCAGGTTATATACTTATCGCTACGTTCGACCAAATATTTGAGATGGTTTGAAGAGCGCCGATATTGTCTGCTAAGGGGGAGTGTGTTGGTAGAAGATAACGGCCTTTCGATAACTGGGAGGTCTTTGGGACTGTTTTCTCGAGCTAAGGGAGAAAAAGTAATGTGTGAAATAGGATTCTTAAGAGCTCTAGGCAAGCACTGACTAGATAAGTCGAATAGAAACCACTTATTATGTTAAATTACATTACTTAATATTAGTTAATTTGAGTTGAAATAATTATTACATTTAAAACATTTTTGGTCAAAAATTAAAATATTTTGTTAAAATATTAAACTGTATATACAGGGAGTATCTAAAATATTCGAATTCTTCAGGCGTCCACGTATTCTTCCCAGTTTCATTTAAGGTTGCAACTATTACTATTTAAAAAATTATCCTAACCCACTGTTCGATGGTTAAGTTTTTATTTCAATGTTTTATTTTAATAACGTTTATTTTCAAGGTAGGGTATATATTACATGAGGCAGAATAATTTACGAACATTTGTACCTATTAAACAACAGGACATTGTGATTTCCGAATAATTTTTACACTGAAAGAGAAAATCAGTCCTGTTCGTGCTTAAAATTCCAGTATTTAAATCCAAATAGAACTTAATTAAAATCTATGATTATTAAGAAATATGAAATATAATATGGATGGTACCCAGCATCTGAATACGGTTAAAAACAGTAAAGAGTTTGGGCAATTTTTAAAAGTATTCAGAAAAAGAAATAACTGGTGTATTGGTAATATATCTGTTCAAGACTGGCTTATGCACTTTAAAACTCTTTAGGAAGTGATAGGATCCTTATTATTTTTATAACAAGATTAATTTTTTAATATCTTAACATAAAAAATATTTAAAATTCTCTGATAGCTTCTAGCACCGTAAAAACCCATTATTTAACGCACTAACACCGACAGGACGACCACTACGCTGGCAGAACTGCGTACTAACCCTTGGACAAGACTGAGTAAAACTAACTAACTGGACTGACAGCCCCATCACAAGACATAAAGCATAATTGAAAAATATTCAATCCCATACTCACTCATCAGAACCCACTTAAATTGCATAAGATGCAGCAGAAGAGACACCAGAAGAGGAATCATAAAATCAAATCCGACTACAAGTCTACATTTTATAGAGATAAGAAAAAAAACTCGAAGTTTTCAATCTTATTTCTCTAGTAAACTTTTGACAGCGTTGTTGTAAGTAATAGGTTTAACCTAGGGGGGGAACTAAGCTCTAAGCACTCAAGGGGACATGACAGTATCACGTTACTATTTGTGTGTGAGTCCTGATGGATGTGAAGCTCGTGATAGGTAACCACAAGATAACGTTCGATGATCAATAGATGTCATAATATTATGTATTTTTAAATATATGTGTATTTAAAAAGATATTTATAAAAATCACTTGAAGGTAAAAGAATGAAATTCCTTAATGATTGGGTTAAAAACTAAAAATTATATTATTTAAGATTATTATATGATGGCGTAAAAGCAGAGCAAGGATGTAGGTTTGCCATTTCACAAAACACAAGCTCCTTTCGCTTAGTAGCCTGCCAAACATCCTGTCAGACTGCTGTTCCTTACGTCAATGAGGAAGGAATCAACACCTATCAGTCATACTGACAGTCAAATGGCGTAGTTTAAGCTCAGGTGACATTGAGCCATTTCAAATACTATAAAACTATTGTATAATAAAATATTTTGATATGAAATGAAATGAAAAAAATAATTTTTATTCTCGGACAGCTAATCCCCTAAGAATAATATAAATGTACATTAAAGTATTAATCTTCTGGCTATTACGTCTACAAAATATACATCATACAACAAATAATATGCAGTATTATTATGAATAAAAAAATATATAAATAAAAAAAAATGCATACATACACTTAAACACACGCATATATATGTACAAGGTAATATTGCGACCTTATAATTGATAAAAGAAATAAAATGAACTGAAACATTGAATAATAAAAAATAAAATACAGTGTAAATAGTCAAAACTTATAAAGGCGCGGTAGACTGATATTCAAGGAGATGGATAAATAGTTTATGCTTGAAGGAAGTTAAGGATTGGGATGTACGAATAGGCATGGGTAAGGAATTCCAAAATGAAGCAGCACAAATAACGAAAGATCTCTTGAAGGAAGTAGTTCTGTAGGAGGGAATGAACAGGTTAAGGGACTGGGATCTTATGTTGATAGAGTGGACAGAGGAGAGTGGAGTGAACATGTTATAGATATAGAGGGGTTTTTTGGTTCTGAAGGATTTATAAAGATGGGTTCCTTGGAAGTATTGCCGTCGGAATTTCGGATAAAGCCACTTCAACTCGGCGTACCAGGTGGAGACCTGAGAGCGCCTGAGAATTCCGAAGATGAATCTAATGAAGCAGTTCATTAGCTTCTTCAGCCTCTTCTCAAGCGTCTCTGACAGTCCGCCAAACACCAGGCACCCATAATCGAAGTGGGGGAATATAAGAGAGGAGACTAGGAGCTGGCGGGTTTTAAGAGGTATTTGATCACGGAATCTAAGGAACTGTTTCAGAATGGCTATGGATTTTCTGGAAATTTGAGAGATATGATTATTCCAGGATAGGTTTTGGTCGAGCAATATACCTAGGTTTTTAACAGATGTGTGGAAGATAATGGGTCTATGGTTGAGGTAGAGTAAAGGGTGACAGGTGAGGGAGTTGAGGAGATGTTTGGAACCAATGAGGATGGCTTTGGTTTTGTCGACATTAAGCTTTAGGCCATTATTGATGGCCCATAAATTGATGCTGTCGATGTCTTCTTGTAATTTTTGGACCATCTCAGGCATTACGGAGGGTTGGAAGGAGATGTAAATTTGGAGGTCATCACCATACAGGTGATATTTAGAGTTATGTATGGAATTAGGGAGATCATTGACATAGATGGAGAACAGGATAGGTGAAAGTGCTGACCCCCTGAGGAACTCCATGAGTTAACGGAATAGGCGAGGAAGGAGGTTTATTTGGGATTATCACATATTGGGATCGATAAGATAAGAAGGAAATAAACCAGTTTATTATATTTTCGGAAACTGGAAGGTTTCTGATTTTGGAGAGAATGATTTCATGGTTCACCATATCGAAAGCTTTTGAAAAATCGAAGAGGACAAGGATTGATATTTTCTGTTTGTCTATAGAGGATTGAAGGTCTTGGGTGATTTTCAACAGAGCTGATTGTGTGGAATATTGGGATCTAAAGCGTATGTAAGATCTCTATACTCTATTTTTTGTTAATTACAATCGAATAATTTGGCAGATTCCAAAATCTTGAGTTTTCTTTAAAGTGAATTCGGTCATCCTTGATAAGAAAAATTTAGGACTCTCGCTGTAGCATCGTCCGATTAGCCACAATAGGATAAAAGTGACGTTAAATGAATAAACAAACAAACAACCATTCGTTACGTTAATAAGATATTACTTTTTCAAACACCATACAGATAGACATTTTGCACAATATATAGAATTTCTTCTCCGATACATATTTTGCTCGTATACCTAAATCTTACATAAAAAAAAACATATTAGTACATGAGTGATTCTTCCTATAACTCATTCGGTGCATATTATTTTCTATGATATAAGACGAGCCCAATTAATTTATTGGGAACTGTAAAACATAACAAAAATTTATATTTGTATCTACATCTTTTTTCTAAGAAAAAGTGAAATGTAACTAATACAACTTCTCACTATATAAATTGATGAGACGATTTTTGGTTTTAGAGAACTCTTTCTAAACCACGCGACGGATTTTGGTACGATTTACACTATCAATATACCATAAACTATGTTGTATAAGTTATCTTAATGTCTATTTTGTAATGTTCGTAATAAAAGAGGTAATGAGATTCACTGTTGCCGCCTTACACTATCGTACAAGTTGTATTCATTCATTAAGTATGCAAGATTTTAGAAGAAATATCACGTTCCAAATGATAAGTAAGCCATTAAAATAAATGAAAAGTTGTTATAAGTCCATAGATTGACGTTTTAGAATTGAAAACCTCTTTAGGCACGTTATGCGATTTTTTGGCAAGATGAAAACCTTAGATTTCAGATGACGGTGCACGTCATGCTGACGTCACTTGCCATACACTGGAGCATGTGCAAGCGATTTATGTATACTAGTCCATTAGAAATAGGATATCGATATCAATTTTCGTGAACGCCATCGATACTGTTGTAATATCGGCACAAATTTGTATGTATCGTAAGTAAAAACGAAAAGTCTTTCAAACCATATTAGTATCATATTTAAGAAAACTGAAATTTCTTGTACATGAGATACTACAGCAACTTTTTTATGAAAGTCAGCTAACCAGAAGAGCCACTTTATACCATGCATTTTGCAACTTTTTACGATTTTTTCAAAAACGGCTCTGACGTAATGTAAAATTTAATGGGCTTTAATATCATTCTGTTATAATGACACCATTCTGTTCAGTAGGTTTCATTCTGATTAAAATAGTCTGACAGGGCTTAAATGCCGATATTTAAATTTTTTTTCCTCTAAACGACCTTTAATTTTGTACATTCCAAAAGATCAACCATGTCATCTTAATGGAATTGATGAAGGACGGTTAAATATACATGTTGAGGGAATTTGATGACCAACCAAAGGATAATAGAGCAAAACTTTTTTTAATGTAATTTCTGTTTTTTTTTAATAAGAACAGTAATACAGACGAATAATATACCGTTAGAAATTGAACGATTTTAGAAAAAACATTATCTGATACACAAAGCTGTAAAAGGTAATATAAAGTGATGAATATGAAATAAACTTATAACTGGTTAACAATTTATTATAGTTATATTATTTAATCCAAATCGAATTTTTTCAACGAAAATGTTCAGGTTTTGTTAAAATCACCCAAAATAATTTTCAAATTGAAGTATATTTAACAGTTTTTAAATTGATTTTAACTGTCGAGGTAAGTGAAAGTCGTTTGTTGCCCACACCAGATTTTTAATAATTATTTCTACTTTAGAATTATATCATGAAAACAGATATTCCACTTGCAACTAAATGGGAATTCCATGGAAACTAAATTTAACATATACAAAATTTAATTTAAAAAATAAAATAAAAATCACCCGAATAGAATGGGAACTGTTGTTATTTGTGTTTTTTGGGCATATGTATTTATTTTTTTTACCCATTAAATTTTTTTAAATGTAAGGTTATCCATGAAAGTTAGTATTGACTATTCCCGCTCTTAACTCTATATTTCTCTGGCTATAAATAAAATCTTTTTGGGTTATGACATAAAATAAAATCGGTAAAAATACTCTTGATGGCTGCCTAGGTTTAGAGCGACAGAATAACAAGTTATCCTGCCACTGACAGATTCAAACTAGGGTCTTGTAGAACAGTAATCTAGTGTCATACTACTGTAAACCTATTATATTAGAAAAAATATATTTAATTCGTCAGATAACAAAAACTATACTCAAACATAGGGTTTATTTTAACATTCCCCACTACTAACAGTAAAAGAAGCTCTGATTTCTTATTTATTTATTTATTCTTATCTCATTTTTTATTTATTTCTTGCTTTCTCCCACTCTCCGTTCTAAATTCAGTAATTGGTCCTCAGGTTTCAGTATTTTCGGTAATCCCCAGTCCACTCAGTCAATATTGATCCTGCCCTATCAAACATGTCAGTCGCCGAATGCTAATCTGACTGTCGGTGTTGGGACCACTATGGAATAACATCACATTATGCAGACAAAGTGTCAAACCTCACATCATCAGTCTAAAACAATACAACCGCAGAGAAACGAAGTATTAATACAAAACAGTTTGACGAATACTGAACAGTATTATATGCTTATATATGAGCAATGAAGGACTCAACCTCTATTTAATATTGTTTTTGTTATTTTATTGCTGGCTACCTTTAGTCTGCATTTATATTTTTTTCTCTAAATTTACAAAACTTTAGTTTGGATGCTATTTAATAATATTAAAGTGGCTTTTAGAACATTGAGTACATACGAATTCGACTGCCATATTGCTGAGCCTTAGAATGCTATAACAATAGGCATACTGAAGCCGAAGGTTCAATGCCGATACCACCAAATACTGCCTACACAGGTTTGTCCAATGATCACTCTTCAAGCCCAATCCCCCAAGATCAGCCTTAACACATTTCTCCCATTGACGCTTCGGCCTAACTTTCGGACGCCTACCAGTCGGTTCAGTGAATATCAACTTTCTCGGAATCCGTTCCTCCAACAACTTTACATGCCCATTTGAGTCTCAGCGTTACTATCAACTCAATTTTAATCATAGGGTATTCCGCAATTCCGCGCATCCTCGTCTCTCTTTGGACCAAATATTTTACGCAGCACCTTATTTTCGAAAACCTTAAGACGTTGTTGATCCTTTAAAGCAAGCGGCCATATTTCACATCAGTAAAGAACCGTCGGAAGAATAATAGTTTTATAAATTCTAACTTTTTAGTTTTTAAACAGAAGCCGGGAGCTAAGTTATTATTAGCTTTATAGAAATAATAACTTATAGAAGAAAGAAGAAGAAAATAAACTTTATTTAAATTTTTACACATTGACAACATATTTATAAATGATTTCGGATGAGACATCCTTACAATCAGCAAATGGTTGGTTCATTTGATAGTTATAATCTAATTATCTAATCTGCAATTAGTGGTAAAATTAAATTGTGATTATATATGGTTGTAGAAAAATTATACAAAAACCTAATAATAAAAACAGATAACATATTTGATAATATAAAATTAGAAATTAAAATAAACTAGCTTAAGTTAGTAACACATGTTTAGATCTTCTATGAGTGTAGCGTTTTAGAGATGCTTTATTATAGTTACCGATTTCCTTTATTAATGGATTTTTAGAGACTGGTGTTTTACTGAAGTAAGAAGCTGTTTGAGTATGGACAAAATGTTTAATTGTTGGAAGCTGTAAGTCCTGGAGCATAGATGATATTTTAGTGTAGCGGGGGTAATTATTAATTATCCGCATTGATAGGTTTTGAATTCTTTCAAGTTTTTGGTAGTTAGTCAAGCAGGTTGAGCTCCAGACTGGCGAGGCGTATGTAATTAACGTGGGAATAACTGATTTGTATATTATTAATTTGTTATGAGAGCTCAAATGTGATTTTTTGTTGAAGTATGGGAACATTTTAAATATTAATTTTTTGGCTTTGTCGATTTTTTCTATTGATATGATCTGTGAAAGTAAGAGATTTGTCTAATGTTATGCCTAGGTACTGCACGGATTTTGACCATGGGATGAGAGCTGAATTACTTATAGAAATTTATAGGAAGAATCCTGGATTTCATTTTTTATTTTTTTATTAAACCTAAATACTTAATAAAACAACCTCAATACTCTTAGTATACTACGCGATGTAGAACTAATTTTTGTGTCTGTCTCTTACTGATTTTTAAAATAATCTAAAATTTTAATTTTACTTACCCAAGTAATCGAAATGCAGTGCGCAAGACTCACACTTACTTGATTAATTAAAATCAATTTTAGAATTTCTAAGAAAATCAAAGTTAAGGAAACAGAATTACGTTGTTTTTGTGGAAACATTTCTTTTTAATTAAACAATAAAAATTAATATCTTAATCATTTATGTTTATGCACTTTTAGTTACTTACCTTATATAGTAAGACATTACCTTCTAAAACTTAATAAAAAAACATTCTTTCTAAAATATTTTCTTTCCAACGGTATACTATATTACTATTATCATGTTCGGGAAAAAATATATCTACCGTAAGAGCCATTTTTGAGTCAATTGTAAAAATTTCTTACTTCTTTCTCGTCGATTTTTGTGAACAAATGCTGTAAAATCCCAGGAATGTAGTAGTCCTAAATATGAAATTTTAGTTTGGCACATCTTTTCGTTATTTTGCATGACTTACCACACACACACACAGACAGATCATTTTGCGGCACTTGATTATTTGGACTCAAGGCACCCTCAAACGTGTATTTCCGGTGAATACTAAAATTCGACAATTATCATTCGCAACAGTTCCCTTACTATGATATATTGAAAATGTTCGGTCGTGAAAATGTACGAATTCGAGTTTTCGATGGATATAAACGTATTCAATTCCATGTTTGTAAAATATAAGTCATAATGATTGAAATGACTGTTAATGTTTCAACCGAAAAACAAGTACCCGATCTACATTTTAAAAATTTAGAACTTCTCAATGGTGATAGGTTTTCTTATACGGTCATCTTCTGCTTTTTATTAAATATGATGAGATAGGAAGGAAGGCTCTCTGAATGATTGGCGTGTAGATAAACTGCCTCTAGTGAAAAAATATAGCCTCTAAGATAAAAAATAATGGTGGCCTATTTACAAGATATACTAAATAACTACTAGTATTAATAATTTAGCTTGGGTAATTCATTAACTTGTTAGATTCATCAGATCTATCTATCACAGATCCCGGAAACAGAGAAATATTCACGCTCATCATCAAGTTAACATCCCTTATTTTTGGGTTGATTGGAGTTGGTAAGTGTTTTAAAGACCCGCCCTCTAAACAAGAAACAAAAAAATAATCTCTATATATCTAATCTAAACAACTAGACGGATTCTGATACAGTTTTCACCATAATTTAGTGGATTCTTTGCTGGAGGTTAATAAGTATAATACATTGAAATTTAGCTTTTGTATTAACGGGAAAAATAAGTTTTCTGTAACCAAGACATCAAAAAATTATTACTGACATATAAGTAGTAATATTGACGTATAATATATCGTTGGAAAGCGCATGATTTTAGAAAAGTTAATATGCAATAAAAGAAGTCGGAAAAGTTCATAAAAAGATTTTATAAGGGCATAAGCTTATGAAGAAATGTTATTTGTAATGTTGTTGATTAGGGAGGTTATGGTGATTCATGGTGATCGTACAGGTTACATACTTTCGTACAGTAGTCAAAATTAAAAAAAAAAAATATTATATACCGAATCGTAGGTGAGTTGCTAAAATAAAATAAAAGTTGTTATAAACTCATAATGTTAATAATTATTTCTACTCTTGGATAATTTCACACAAAATATTAGTTTCAAACTAAATACTGTAAGCTAAATGGGACTTCCATGAAAACTAAATAAACTTTATTATGCATTAAAATGTATTTTGAATAAGTTCTTTTGAAACTTAAAATTGTAATAAACCGAATAAAATAATAACTGTTAAACAAATAGCAAACAAATAAACTAAATTAATTTTTGGAAGGAATTAGTCCGGGTGGCGGTCATTAAATGAAACTATTTAGTTGTTTCATTTAACTGTTGTTTCCATTCTCCCACCATGCGCCCTGATGATGACCCACAAAGGGGGTCGAAACGTTGACAAACAATAAAATAGTTGAAACTATTTAGTTGTTTCATTTAATGACCGCCACCCGGACTAATTCCTTCCAGTAATTCTCCACGGTCAACTAATTACATCCACAACAATAAATTAATTTTTGATTATTTGACCAGTTTATGTTTATTTCTTCCAATTTTTAAATATAATGATAATTAGACGTTATGTAATAAACATGATATTTTTTTGTATGTTAAAAGCACTTTTCGTTACGATGAATTTATAATTCCAAAATAATAAGCTTTTAATAATAATAATAAGAGGCCTACCGAACCCGATGGTTCAATGCCAATACCACCAAATACTGTTTACACAGACGCGTCCAATGATCACCGTTCAAGCCTAAGCCGATATCAGCCTTAACCCAATCCTTCCATCGACGCTTCGGCCGACCTTTCGGACGCCTACCAGTCGGTTCAACGAGTAGCAACTTTCTCGGAATTCATTCTTTACCTAACCCAACAACTTCACTCGCCCATTTGAGCCTTCGCAATGCTATTAACTCAATTATATTCACAGGGTACAAGCTCCGCGATTTAGCGTTGTGCAACCTTCTAAACTCCCCAGTGTAATCATCTCTCTTCGGACCAAATATTTTATGCAGTACCTTATTTTTTAAAACCTTAAGCCGTTGTTCATCCTTCAAAGTAAGCGGCCACGTTTCACATCCGTAAGTTCTTTTAGAAGACATCCGTCAGAAGAATAATACTATTATAAATTCTGACCTTTAAGTTTTGAGACAGAAGTCGTAGAAGCTAAGTAATTTAGCGACTGAATAATAACACGCATTTCCCGCCTTTAACCGAGACTTCATTTCCTCCTGGATTCCACTTTTTTTTTCGTTATCATTGAACTTAAATTTCTTAACGTATTCAAAAGTATGCCCTGATATATCAATATCACCAAGATCGCCAACATTTCTGCTACTAATCATATATTTCGTCTTATCGGTAGTACAATAAATACAATTTTAATAAACATATAATTAGTCAAATTGAAGTTTTTTATACATAAATATAGTAATGATAAATATATCTGGATCCGTCTCTAACCATTACGCTCAGCGTAGAGAATGGGTTATGACCTTGTTTCAGAATAGTACCTAACTGGCGTCTTGGCACCTTTCTTTATTTATTTTTTAATTAACAAAATGTAATTCACTTTAATGCTTTCTACTCAATTTTATAGAGTCTAAAGTTAATTGAAGACTCTTCTAACGGTTCATAAAACTACCCGGAAATACCGTTACACTTATTCTTCGACTCAAGGAGTTTGTAGCATTGTAACCCTCGAGTTTTATTATAGAAGCCAACCCGCTGATTACAAGGCTGCCACCATCATACAGCCCCCGCAGACAAAGAAATATTCAGAGCCATTACCCAGTTAATAGTGCCATCTGTAAGAGAGGCAGGGGGTAGCCATAAAGTTGAGGAAGGTGAGACCAGGAGCCAGCGGGCGGCGGTAGACTCCTCATTACATTTGGGTAGGGAAGGGTTGGGTAGACCCTGGGTAGTGGGGAAGATTAGCCAGGGTAATAAGGGCCAGGTAGGGAACAAGACTGTCCCATTACCTTCCGCCCACAAACAACCGCTTTTAGGGTCGGATTAATGGAGCGCTCTTCTCTTCTCACTATATATTGTACTTTTCTAATTCAGTCTGTTTGTGGGTGCCTTCGGAGGTGCCTGTAATAACTGAGCTGCCTGACAGAGTGGATCCCATTTTTTTTTGTTTAAGAGTTATAAGAAAAATCCTTACAGACAGACATACTGAAACAGAAATATGATGTCGTTGACATATTATTTTCCCATTTAAACCCAAAATGTTAACAAGTATTATACCATAATAATTTATTTATTTGTTCATCTGGGAACAGCGATTAAGCCTTTTGTTGTCAAGTTGTGAAAAAATTGTTTTCTAAAGTTTTATTTTTACTTAAATATATATGAAATATATAGTAAGAGAAAGCAATGCGATCGTAAAAATTTTCGAATTCGAGTTTTCACCAGAAATACATGTTCTAGGGTCCCCTGAATCCGAATGACCAGGTTCCACAAAAGGTGTGTGTGCGTGTCAATGTTTGTAAGTTTAGCTCAAAATTTAAAAGTGGTATGAAACTGAAATTTCATATTTAAGACAACTATAAGCCATCAAAATCAGCTTCTCTCTTTCACCCACGAGTTCAGAATAATAATAAAGGAGGGTTTAACTAATGATGATCAATGTTCCAATATATGCCTATAGGCATTTGTATGTTTAAAAAAAATGTTAATTGTATTAAAAACGTTTGAAGTCAATTGTAAGGACTCCTTAAAACTTTGTAGTTTAAATTTATACTTAAAATCGTGAATGCTCCTTACTCAGGGGTGGGGTTACTCAGGTCTCAGGGTTCAAGTATTTTTCCTGTCCTTTTCTATATCTATTTAAATGATCTTCCTAATTCAACCTACCACTGTTCCTACCACCTATATACCAAAGGCTTTCAGATTAACTTAACCTTAAACGCCCGCTAAGTTATTATCAGGGTTTACCAGTATTCAAGAAGACATGAATAGGATCTGTTTTGGGGCTATTCAGAACGAATTAAGGTTAAACGCTGCGAAAACTCAGGCAACTATTATCAGATCCGATTCCCTCTCTTCCTAACTTATTACTAAATGACCTGATTACTTTAAGCTCCTCTGTAAAAAAATAAAATAAAATAATAAAATAGGTATCTATATTGAACAAAACTCATCCTAAAAATCTGGTGCGGGCAACACATGACTTTCACTTTCCTCAATTTTTAAAATCAATGAAAGAATTTTCAAAAACAGTTAGAGATAAAAATACGTGAAACTATTAAGGAATTAATTAAATTGAATTTATATAGAAACATGTGTTTTATTAAAAAATCTATTATATTATTATCTAAAATAATCAGTTAGTTTTATGTTCATTTCATCACTCTCTATTAACTTTTAAAAGCTTTTGTATGAGATAATATTTTTTCTAAAATCTTTAGTTTTCCAACGTTATATCATACATGTATATTACTCCTCTTATGTTCAAAAACAAAAAATCGAATTCGTTCAACTTATATATAGCATTTCCAAGTCAATTGTAACCTTTTCCAAGTCAAATGTAACTTTTTCCAAGTCAAATGTAACCTTTTCCAAGTCAAATGTAACCCTTTCCAAGTCAAATGTAACTTTTTCCATTTCAAATGTCACCTTTTCCAAGTCAAATGTCACCTTTTCCATTTCAAATGTTACCTTTTCCAAGTCAAATGTCACCTTTTTCTTCACTTCTAGCCTTAAATATTTCGTTTTATTTATTTATTTATTGAAAAATAATTAGTTTAATTAAAATTATGACTTTTTTAATAATTTTGGCATATCATATCACTATTTTTTTTTAGATATTTGATATCAAGTTCTGTTTTTACGAACTAATATTTAAAAAAATATTTAGTTTTAAAATAGTTGTTGATTTTGAATGTTTAGAGGGGAGGGATAGTTTTTGGGAATAATTAATGTGTTTCCGGGTATTATAATGACGTTTTTTCGAGATGTATTTTTTATCGCTCGCGTGCATATTAACTCGTATTTACTTTTAATGTTTTTTATTGGTATAGGGATTACTTATTGTGCTTTTGGGTGGTTATGATTACGTTTTTTGAGCTGTATTTTTTTTCGCTCATGCGTATTTCAACTCGCATTTACTTTTTATGTTTTTATTGGTATAGGGATTACTTATTGTGCTTTTGGGTGGTTATGATTACGTTTTTTGAGCTGTATTTTTTTTCGCTCATGCGTATTTCAACTCGCATTTACTTTTTATGTTTTTATTGGTATAGGGATTAATTATTGTGTAATCGGGTGGTTATGATTACATTTTTTGTGCTCTATCCTTTATCGCTCATGCGTATTTCAAGTCGCATTTACTTTTTATGTTTTTTATTGATATAGGGATTAATTATTGTGCAATCGGGTGGTTATGATTACATTTTTTGTGCTCTATCCTTTATCGCTCATGCGTATTTCAACTCGCATTTACTTTTTATGTTTTTATTGGTATAGGGATTAATTATTGTGCAATCGGGTGGTTATGATTACATTTTTTGTGCTCTATCCACTATCGCTCATGCGTATTTCAAGTCGCATTTACTTTTTATGTTTTTATTGGTATAGGGATTAATTATTGTGCTTTCGCATGGTTATGATTACATTTTTTGTGCTCTATCCTTTATCGCTCATGCGTATTTCAACTTGCACTTACTTATAATGTTTTTTATTGATATAGGCATTAATTGTTGTTTTTTCGGGTGGTTATGATTACGTTTTTTGAGCTCTATCTTTTATCGCTCTTGGATATTTCAACTTGCATTTACTTTTAACGTCTTTTATTGATATAGGGATTAATTATTGTTATTTCGGGTGTTATGATTAAGTTTTTGATTGATTATTTTGTTTTTAGTTCTCATTATAACGTTGCTGGAATATACCTACATTATTTAGCTTTTTTTTATTTATTTTTTTTATTTTTTTTTTTTTTATAAAAGGATTAGTTATAGTTCCTTTTTTAGCGTCCTGAGTAAGTTTTTTTAACTAAATGTTTTATAATGGACCCACTTCCTAACTTGTTCTTACAATTATTTGATAATTTAATTGAGGAATCGTTTATTCAATTTTCTGGTGTTCTTGTAACATTATTTGAACCTTATTTGTAATCGCTTTTACTCATTTTAAGTTATGTTCCTGTTTCATAAATATTTGATAGATTGATCGTTTATACTGTTTTCGGGAATACTAATTTTATGAGTTTATGACAATTTTTTATAGCTATTGCACATTTTAACTTAAGTAAAAAGTGATCTAAAACAATGCGCAAGCGCGATGTAACATCCAGTTCAAAAACGTAATCAGAACGTGCAAAAACAACAATAAAAAGCATTGTGCAACAGCCTATATAAATAAAAAGATAAGAAGTAAATACAAGTTGAAATGCGAACAAGCGGCAATAAATACAGCTCAAAAAACGTGATTACAAGAAACGCAAATACAATTAATAACCTATTTATCAATAAAAAAATTAAAAGTAAATGCGAGTTGAAATACGCATAAGCGATAAATGATAAAGCTCAAAAAACGTAACCATAACCACCCGAAAGCACAATAATTAATCCCTATATCAATAAAAAACTTTAAAAGTAAATGCGAGTTGAAATACGCATGAGCAATAAAAGATGGAGCTCAAAAAACGTAACCATAACCACCCGAAAACACAACAATTAATGCCTATATTAATAAAAAAAATTAAAAGTAAATGCGAGTTGAAATACGCATGAGCGATAAAAGATAAAGCTCAAAAAACGTAACCATAACCACCCGAAAGCACAATAATTAATCCCTATATCAATAAAAAACTTTAAAAGTAAATGCGAGTTGAAATACGCATGAGCAATAAAAGATAGAGCTCAAAAAACGTAACCATAACCACCCGAAAACACAACAATTAATGCCTATATCAATAAAAAACATTATAAGTAAGTGCAAGTTGAAATACGCATGAGCGATAAAAAATACAGCTCGAAAAACGTAATCATAGCCCCCCGAATGCACGATAATTCATCCCTATACCAATAAAAAACATAAAAAGTAAATGCGAGTTGAGATATCCATGAGCGAAAAAAAATACAGCTCAAAAAACGTAATCATAACCACACGAAAACACAATAATTCATCCCTATATCGATAAAAAACATTAAAAGTAAATGCGAGTTGAAATACGCATGAGCGATAAAAAATACAGCTCGAAAAACGTAATCATAACCACCCGAAAGCACAATAATTAATCCCTACACCAATAAAAAACATTAACAGTAAATTCAAGTTGAAATACGCATGAGCGATAAAAAATACAGCTCGAAAAACGTAATCATAGCCCTCCGAAAGAAAAATAATTAATCCCTATACCAATAAAAAAACATTAAAAGTAAATGCGAGTTAATATGCACGCGAGCGATAAAAAATACATCTCGAAAAACGTCATTATAATACCCGAAAACACATTAATTATTCCCAAAAACAATCCCTCCCCTCTAAAAATTCAAAATCAACAACTATTTTAAAACTAAATATTTTTTTAAATATTAGTTCGTAAAAAACAGAACTTAATATCAAATATTTAAAAAAAAAAAAAAAAATAGAGATATGATATGCCAAAATTATTAAAAAAGTCATAATTTTAATTAAACTAATTATTTTTCAATAAATAAATAAATAAAACGGAATATTTAAGGCTAGAAGTGAAGAAAAAGGTGACATTTGACTTGGAAAAGGTAACATTTGAAATGGTAAAGGTGACATTTGAAATGGAAAAGGTGACATTTGAAATGGAAATGGTTACATTTGACTTGGAAAGGGTTACATTTGACTTGGAAAAGGTTACATTTGACTTGGAAAAAGTTACATTTGACTTGGAAAAGGTTACAATTGACTTGGAAATGCTATATTTATGTGTTTTTCATCGATGGTAACAACATAATATATTTATTTTTATAAAATCTACAAAATTAAAGGTACTTTACAGGAAATAATATCTGCATTTAAGCCCTGTCAGACCATTTTAATCAGAATAAAACCTGTGAATGAAAAAAGTTTTGTCACATCTCGGGCGCATAGTTGTCTTAAATATGAAATTTCAGTTTCTTAGGACTTACCGTTTCCGCCCGGGAGTTACCACACACACACACAGACCTTTTTGCGGGACTTGGTTATTTGGACTCAGGGGATCCTAAAACGTGTATTTCCGTTGAAAACTGGAATTCGAAAATTTTCACGATTGCAATACTTCCCCTTACTATTTATAGTAAGTGAAAGTAAAAACCACATGTAGCCCAAATTTCAATGAACATGAAGGTCAATAAGCATTTCTATCGTACCAGCCGTCTTCCTAGTCTACTCGTAAGCTCCTTGTATCCTCTCTAATTTTCCCTCAGTTTTATTATGGATGAGTGGTATATGGAGGCCTCTCGATGATGCGAGAGAAACGATTGGATTTGTTTCTGGAATTCCCTTCCATCAAACATCCGTCATGCTCTCTCCCTCCCCACATTCAAATACCTTTTTTCCTAGTACCTTGTAGCATCCTAAAATAACGCTTTCTGACAATGAAATGGTTTAAGTTAGATTCTATTCAATATTTTTATTTCTTTTACATGTATCTATATATTATATTTCAACTTTTCTATTTAGTTAACTTCTTCTAGTTTAAACGTAGCTTTATTTTTTATATATATTATATTGTTTCTGTAGAAATTGTTGCTACTATATTATATTTGCTTATGTTGAATTGGTTTATTTTTTCTTGATTCGATATATTATGTAGAATCTAATATTATTACGTGACTAATAATATAAAATTCTTTTATATTAAAAATCGGTTATTAATTCATTTATTTTTAATTTTGTTCAACACAATTATCTTCTGAAAATTATTTTTTGTTTCATTTGCTATATACATGTTTTCATCCATAATCTGTTGGCCATAAAAATGTTGTGTATTTTAACTCTACATATCTGGTATTCTTAAAGGACCCAGTTCCACAATAAAAATTATTTTCTATTTTATTTTACTTTATCACCAATATAATCATCCAAAGAAAATATAATAATATCAAAACAGTTGAATCCTTACCCCGAGTCCCAACTTACTGTCCACACTTGTCCGTAACATGCCATCTCTACATAATGTTCTATTCTTACGTATCCCAATATCCAGAAATACTCCAACAAACCACCGAGGAAACTAAATAGACCACCTACCTACCGAATATGACCGAATCTTAAATTGGACATTGCAGTGCTACCAATGGGTAGTTTCTTCTCAAGAATATCATGTGTGTTAACCATTTACTTAGCGTAGTTAATTGTTGTATTGGATTAATACCGTTATAAATTTTATTTATTCAATAAAAACATAAGATAAATGAACTTGGACTTCTTTATCTCCCTTTGTATAATGTCAGTCCTAAACATATTTAAACACCATTTATTTTTCCACTTCCTTAAAACAAATCTTCTTCACACATAATGAAGTGGCAATCCTCACAAATATATTTATCTTGACAAAATTAATTAAAGGAATAATGCACAAATAAATTCATTGGAATTTTTCATATGTTTTTATTCACCTCATATCTTTATTGTTATCACTAGCTGGACAAATTGTACTTATGTTCATTGTTCTTTAATCTTAGGGGTTTGTTCATTATTATATCTAGAGTACAAATTATTTTCATTTCAGTTTTAGAAAAATGAACATGTAATATGAAAAAAGGCTCCTAAGATGAAAATTGTTCTTTTTTTTTTTAGGGGCGGATATGACTTCACCTGTACCTTATAATTCACTAATGTGTAGTTTCTGCTACTTCTTTTGTTTTTACTTTTACTTTTATCGTATCTATAGACCGAACTTGACTAACAATTCGGAGTAGAAACATTCATCATTTAATTTTAAACTTTACACGCAGTAATTTATTGATAACTTGCCTGATACATACTAGTTTCGAGTTGACAACATTCCAGTTTAAGAACAATCGGAAGCTTATTTTTTTGCGATTCTTTACTATTCTTATACGTGATTCTCAAATGAAACAAGGACAAAACATTTGAGGGGGCTTGTTAACATTTAAAAAAAAAAAAAAAAAAAATATATATATATATATATATACATTTTTAGTTGTTATCATTTTTTTCCTTTGGAATTGACTATTTTATATTTATTCCTAATACGAAAATAGATATTTTAATTATATTTATTTCTTAGATTAATTCAATTAAGGTTTCAGAGAAATGAAACCAACTATGTTCTCTTGGCCGAACTGAACTCATTCATCGAAAGAGAAGTTTTACTCTACCTTCACCTTTGAAAACTTTTCTAAAGTTAGACGAATCTATTTTGGGGAATACGAAATTAATATAAAACTGGAAGTTGAAACTTAAATTCCTATTTTAAACCATTATATACCTTGGAGGGAAACGTATTTCCTTTCACTTCCTCCAAAATGAATACATTCTTATATAATAATGAATAATAATATAATAGACTGCATCATTTATTTATATAAATGTTAACGTCCCTTTTTTCTTTCTTTTTATATATATTTTTAAAAAAATAACCAGTGTGTTTTTATGAAAAAAATGGTGGGTTTGTATTGATCAGACATAAACAAAGAACTATATGCACTCGTAAAATTATATGCACAATAAAACAGAATGAGTTCACCACAATATTTTTTATATTGTTTCCTCTCCTACATATCATACAGTAACCCTATGGTAGAGCCATGCTTTTAATAAAAAATTGAATGTTCTATACTGTTTGGAATGTTGTCTTCGTAGTGCCCTTTATCGCAAAAATAATATCGTATAAAATCTAATAATTAAAAATATAAATGGGAAAATATCAAGCATATGATGATAAAAAAATTAAATACATATATCAGGATCAACTATATAACCGACAGGAAAATGTAATAATTTGAGAATTAAATTATTTCGTAAATAGTTATTAATGTTTTTTAATATTCAAATAGAGAGACAGTATATGTTAAGAAAAATTATTGAACAATTTGGCATGCAACAAAAAAACAATCTGCTAAACAATACATTCGAAAAATACTTAATATGTGTCCAGCAGAAAAAGAAAAAAAAACAAAAAACTATGAGGAGGTATTGAGAGCTTATAGTTAGGGGCTGAAAGAACAGTGAAAAAATATTATGCAGGTTTTGTTCCGGACAGCATCAATTCTCATAAACATATGTATAATATATATATATATATATATATATATATATATATATATATATATATATATATATATGTATGTACCCGTTTCACTGATCAAGGACTTAAATATTAAAAAAAACAACATTCAAATGAAATGGATGCAGCACATCTAGAAGTATGCCCCCGATTACAAAAAATAAGAGGTGAAACCCCATCCAGATCGGAGTGGTACTGGGCTACCAGATCCCTTATGGCGGAAGTCGAAATGGGAAGGCATAATTAAAAAAAACAAAAAAAAAACAACAACATTCAAATGAGTATTTATGGTAAAGATAATACTTAATATTGATATAAGTTTTTTTTTTTTTAGTTCTACTTTTTCTTTCTTTATATTCTTTGTTATTTTTATACCTTTGTAAATAATAATTAATTGCATTGGTCTATCTCGGCCTGAAATATATTATAGTGTCTATTCATTGTACAATATTGTTATTCTTAAGGGACTCAGTCTCAGAATAAGCTTATTTTACATTACTTTGATTACATCATAATACATAGTATCATTACATCTTTAATTAAAAAAAAAAAAATGAAAATCCCTTCTAATCCTTAGGGCCATCCATAGGCGTGAAAGAAATAATGTTAGGTAGTCCAGTAGTATAATGTTGGTAGTATTTATGGGTAGAAATCTGGACCAACTCCATTAATACATATAATTGTTAGTTTTTTCATCCTGAAGTATCTACAATATATTAAAATTAACAATTTTTTTCTCTTTTTTTTAAATCTCATTGATTTATTGGTTATTTGCTATTGTGGCGGGATGGTAATGAGGCCACTCTGATCCTTCACCCCCTGAAGGGTATTACATTCCCCCTCTTCCCAGATCTTGCCACGATAAGAAGCTTTGTCCTGAGAAGGATTTACGAACTGACTGCTCTCGTTCTGAGAAACCTGAGGTCATGCATGGTGTATGTCTTTGGAAATGTTTCACCTATATATGTATGTACATATATATTAAAAGCCGCAAAAATTGATACCATTGAAAGCATAAAATCATTGTATAAATATCTTTCACATACCTATATATGAAATATTTCGAATTCGATTTTTCACCAGAAAAACACGTTTTAGGGTCCACTAATTCCTAGTGACCAAGTCCCGCAAAAAGGTGTGTGCCTGGTAACTCGAGCTCGAAAACGAAAAGTTCTATGAATCTGAAATTTCATATTTGAGACAACTATACGCGTCCCCTGCGTGGTTCAAGAACATCACACAGCGGCAGAAGCGCAGGTTGGCGACCATTCAGCGAACTGCTTTGCTACGAGTAACAAAGGCTTACCGTACGGTATCGCATGAGGCGGTTCAAATTCTTGCAGCAGGGGTACCTCTCGACCTCCTTCTGCGTGAAGATTCGTTTATAGATGCCTTCAAGAGGCAAGGCTCAGCAGGTCTCCCGGGAAATATCCAAATGAGGATTGCGGAGGACCCAAGGAAATGGAAGCGAGCAATCCGAGAAGACACCATTGATGAGTGGGACCGGCGGTGGGTGACAACCTCAAAAGGTGCTACCTTGAGGAAATTCTTCCCCACGGTCCGGTCACGATTGGAAGCTAAATGGGTAGTGCCGGATTACTGGGTCTCGCAATTCCTTACTGGGCACGGGGCTTTCCGTAGCAAGTTACACAGTTTTGGGAAAGAAATAGATCCCCTGTGCCCCAGTTGTGAAGTACCGGAGACTGCTGAGCACATAATTGTGGACTGCTACGCCTTCGAAGCACTAAGGGTCAAACTACTCAGGGAATGTGGGCTCTGGGTCCTCACGGAGAGCGATTTCCCTCAGCTGGTGTCCAAGCAGAATTATGGACATTTTATAGCATTTATTCATGCTTGGAAAACTTCACTTGGCCCATCAGCTTTTAACGTAGGTGGAACAGGACGAGATCGAGACGAGATCGACGAGATCGAGATCGACGATCAAGGCCACCTCCGAGAGAAGATGCAGAAGCCGAAGATATGGTCATCGAGGAGAGACCAGAGTGAAAAACTGGGAAGAAAAGAAAAAAGAAAAATTCAAGATTACTACTGGTAGCACTACTGGCTACCGACACCCGTATTGCCATGAGGCAAGGTAGGGAGATATAAATAAATAAAAAAACTATACGCCTGAGATGTCACAGAATATTTTTCACCAAAATCAGCTAACCAAAAGAACCACTAAGAGTCGATTTTGAGAAAATCGTAAGGTTCTAACGATTTTTATTAATTTCGCCTTATCGAAGTATAAATTAATTGGCTTTAATGTCATGTAGGTTTCATTCTGATTGAAATAGTCTGAAGGAGCTTAAATGCCGATATTTTAAATGTTCTTTCTTTAAACTACCTTTAATTTTGTGGATTCTATAAAAATAACCATATCATCTTGTTACCATTGATAAAAAACAGGTAAATATATAAGTTGAACGAATTTGATATCCAACTAAAAGAGAAAAATGAAAACAAATAATTTTTTTTATGCAATTTTTCGTCATTGAACATAAGAACATTAATATAGATGTATAATATACCGTTGGAAAGGTTAAGTTTTTATAAAAAAAATATTATCTTATACACAAGCTTGTAAAAGTTAATAAAGAGTGATGAAAAGCCGATAAAACTTACTGATTATTTTCGATAATAGTAAAATAGATCTTTTAATAAAAAACATATTCTATAGAAATTCAATTTAATTAATTCTTTATTAGTTTTACTAATTTGTATCACTAACTGTATTTGAAAATACCTTAATCGATTTTAACAACGGCGGTAGGTGAAAGTCGTGTGATACCCACACCAGATTTTTTTTTTATTACAGATAACAATAATAATATAGATGTTTAATTTACCTATTGAAAAAAAAAAAACATTTTAGAAAAAAAATATATTATGGATACGAAGCTGTAGAAGGCAATGCAACGTGACCCATTAGGATGTTAACTTGAGTTGCTGTTGTAAATACTTTATACAGCTCAATAGTTAATCTAAAGTGAATGTTTTTTTATCGAAATATAATTCTTATTATTTATGTATACCTGCATTTTCAACTTCAGGTTATTAAAAACTTCAAGAAGGGAAGTAAATGAAAGCCCTGTGTGTGCACCAGGTTTTTTAATTTATTTTCAATAATTAATTAATTAATGTAATCCGACCAAACGTACAACTAACACCTCTAATATAATCTAAACATATCCTCCTCTAGCTTATTTTTTAATTTGTATAGACATATTTCTTATGAAGAGCAGGTAAAAACCCTTAGGATTCCAAAGCTTAAAGTAGGTTTGTTTCCCCTAATTTTTTCCCTATAGACAGTAAGGCCCAAACCCCTTTCACTCTTCTAATGACCAAACGCCATTAGGCCACTTGACACTTATTTCCTTTTCAAAGAAAAGAAACATTGATTCTCAAAAAGCCCTACAAATGGCATGAATTGTACGTCTATCTTAGTAATGATTGTTTCATTTAATGTTTATTATTTTCAATAATGAACTTTTGTAACCGCATAAAAAAAAATTATCCTCCCCTCAACATTTGAGGGCTTAGGATTCAAGATACGTGGAAACTGAATAACGAATAAAAAAAAAATCCGTACGTCCGCAGTACGAATTAAAAATAAAATAATGTCTTATTTCTGTTAATGAATATAGAATTAAATTTCCGACAAAACCAAAAACGATTTCCTTTGAATTGCTTTTTATATTAGTTAATTATATTATATTGGTCACCAGACAGTCACATGTCCCGATCCTGAAGAAAATTCCTACTTGGCATCTTCCTATTCCAATCCTTGCGAACCAGAAAACCCTCCTATATCTTTGACCTTCTTACTCCGCGTTCTTCCGTCCACACCCTAAATACAAGATCTCAGCCTACTCTACTCAAGATCTCAACCTACCCTCTCATAGAACAGCATCCTTTGAAAAGTCCTTTATCATCCTTGCTACCATGCTTTGGAACTCTTTACCCATCCCCCTCCATATGGAGTCATCCCTAACCACCTTCAAAAACCAATTATTTATCCACCTCCTCAAAAATCAACCTTCCGCACATAAGTGATAAATGTTGAATTTTATAATACATAAATAAACTCATTTGATGTTATCTGTTTTTTTTGTTTTTTTTGTAAAGTAGAAAAAGAGGAACCCAGAAAGAGATGGTTGCAGGATGTGGAGGAAGGCATGGATGCCAGAGGTCTTCGAGAGGGAGACTGAGTCGATCTAAAGAATAGGCAAACAAATTTAGGAACGGGAACATCTAAGATGTAAAAATCCCGTAAACAAAAACAGAACTTGTGTTGAACAAACCAGGCTCTTCTAAGCACAAAAGTCGGCAGTGAATTCAATATTATTAGCTAAATATACGATTTTGAGTTGGTCAACATAAACCACTTGAGTGGCATAAATGGCTGCCATGATGCCTCAGAATTATCAATTGATTTCGTGGAAAGAACTTGCCTCTTTCCCCTTGACCCACTCGACTCACTCATTTCCTCCACCATTACTACTACCAGAGCCAATAAACAAACTCCTTTCATCTTTTAAAAATAAATTATTGATCACTGTGTGACGAAAGCTTAAATAAATTTTAAAACTATCAAGAGTTTCAAACCAACTAATTTCTAACTTTTACTAACGTTCAATGTATTTTGTTACTATAGAATTAAAATAACGGCATAAGATGCAATGAAATCATACTCAAAAGAATTTGATAATCAGATAATTATTGTGGCATTCTAAAATGGTAACCTCCAACTGGTAAATAATAAAACAAAAATCAAAATATAATAGAAACTATTTATAATCCACAATATGTATAACAAAAATTTTGGTTATCTAGTTAATAAATAGATTTTTATCATTACAACTATTTTCGGATAGAAGAAAATAATATAACTATATTTTTTTTTTTTTACAGAAAATTAACTAGATTTACAACCATTATTATTTTCGCAAGCTATTTTTTTTCTTTGGAAAAAAGAAAGAAAAGATATATCAAATTAAATAATTACTGGAAGACAAAAGAAAGATATGTCTTCCTAGAAAACTTTTCTTTTCTTTTTATCGAATTCAAGAAATTGCAGTAATATTGTGCGGACATACTGGCTACTTCCCGAGGGACTAGGATGCCGAGAGTGGAAAGGTTGATGCTAGGTTCCCAGGAGGAATCCAAATGTCAAGACGAGACATTTTTTAGGACATGGGAACAGCCCGTAACGAGGCAGAGGAGCCTGTCGGGGCATTTCATAGCGATCAGCATTAGCGCTCGAGCATCTTAGGCTACTTAGGACTTAAGATTAGGCCATATATAATGCTACTAGATCTTCTGAGGGTACTAAAACGTGCCCTTTGAGTAATAAAAAAAAAAATAAGGTGCGCGCAACACACGGCTTTCACTTACCTCCGTTGCTTAAAATCAATTTAAGAATTTTTTTAATACTTTTAAGATATAAATAAATCGTTAAAGAATTTAATTAAATTGAAACAAGTGTTTTATTAGATAATCTATAATATTTTACATACAACTATCAGTTATTTTTATCGGTTTTTCATAACTCTTATTAACCTTTACAACGGTGTACTAGATAATACCTTTTCTAAAATATTTAGCTATCCAACGGTATATTACACATCTATATTACTATCGTTGTGTTCAATTACACAAAAATTGCATAAACAAATATTTTTGCGCTTTTCTCCTTTAGTTATTTATCAAATTCGCTCGACTAACATCTTTAGCTGTTATTTATTATTTTTAACAAGATGGTACATAAGAGGAAGAAAATTTATGATAGATATAGGCATTTAAGCTCTGTCTGACTAATTCAATCAGAATGAAACCTAAATGATATTAAAGCCCATTAAATTTTACATCTATAAAGCGAGTTTAATCAAAATCGTTTGAGCCGTTTTTGAGAAAATCGTAAAAACGTCGGGTTGAACCCGCGGCTTTAAGGTGTTATATTAGACACTCTTACAGGTGACATTTTAACTACAAAAACATTTAAGTTTATGAAGTACGATACGCTTTAAAATAAAAGAAGACAGAACTACTAAGCCCTATCAGTTGAAATAAGAAATTCTTCTCTTAATAATTAAAAAATAAAATATACTTAAAGTAAAATCAATATTCAGTCAAACAAGTATTTTAATGTTTTTTTACTAAACTTTCAGATCACCAATAGAATTACCTAAATTAAAACCAAAAAGAAAATAGCCAATGAGTGGTCAACAAAATAAAAGAATGAAACAGCCTTAACAATTTATTGTGAGGTCACCATGGTATAGGTTTATCCCTGTCGGGGGTTCGAACCCGACAGATAGTCCAAGGATGCTTTTAAAAGCGTTAAAAATCTTTACTTTTTGTAGTCCTTAGTATGTTATAGTGGTCCCGAACCTATGCGATCACAGGTACTCGTTAAAGGTCCTTGTCCTGATCAAACCTGGATAGGCAAATTTATGGCCCCTAGTGTACTATTGTCTGATTAGCCACATAGAATATATGTGATGTAAAGAAAAATTGCTTTGCCCACGTTTTGACCAAAATATTAGGTAACCTCCAGGCACAGAAGCTAGGGAAGGATATAAATGAATGAATGAACTCAATTTTAATCTGGAACAATTATCTCCTAAGAATAACGAAAAAGTACATTACAAATTCATTTGGCTGGTCTTTTAAGACTTAAGTGTAATTATATATACAGACAGATTTAGGAACAGTGCTTAGTTATCATTTGCAGTTAAGATATTACATATGTTGGGATGATTGAGAGTAGAGGAGATAGATAAATAACTGAGGTTTAAAAAGTCGTAAAGAATAAGGCTCTACGAATGGATATAGGCAAGAAATTTCAAAATATTGTAGACGGATGACAAAGGATTTTTTGAAGGAGAATATATGATCTGTGGGAAGGTATATACAAGTTTATGGGTTTGGGATCTTTTGTTAATTGAATCAGCAGAGGAACAAGTGGTAAGCATACCAAGAATGTAGGAGTTTATTTTGTTTTGAAAATCGGAAAAGACAGACACCTAGGAGGTATTACCGACTGAAAGAGGGATAGAGCCCGTTCAACACGGTATACCTAATAGAAACATGGGAGTGTCTAGGAATTCCACATGTGAATCTTAATGAAACAATTCATTAGTCTTTAAAGTCTCATATCAAACTTCTCAGACAGCCCACCTACACGTGGCTAATGCAGTCAAACAGGGGAAAATAAGAGAAGAAACCAGTAGCATGCGGGTTTTAGGAGCGATGGAATCACGAACTCTTAGTAATAGTTTTAGGATAGCGATCGGTTTGCAGGGTACAGCAGCTGCTGAAACTTTAGATGATGTTATGACCTAAATGTGATCTCGAATTGTCAGCAAAGCCATAAATAGTTAAGGCTATTTCGTTCTTCACTTCCCGGAATATTATCCTTCTGAATTTCCTAAAAGTTCAAATATTGGTATTCTTTATGTAAAAGAAAAAGTTTACTTTACACGACGTTACTTCCAGCGAACCAACAGATTGAGGGTCTTTGGCCGTTGAAATATTTTTTTTCTTGGAGTACATTTAGTTTTTTTTAATAAAAAAATCTGACATGACATTAAGGATTCCGTTTAGTAAGGAGAAAGGGTGCCCTCATCTTCGATCAAAGAGTTCAAAATGAATTTGAGACTACGATGATGAAAGAAAGACAATGGATAAAGTAGATATTAAGGATGGGAATGTTGATCATGCCGACGGGGCCTTTTGTTCCACTGGCCTACAAAGAACACACGACCTCTCCTCATATTACACGTTCTGTTCTGTCATCATTGGATCCCATTCCTCGGGATCGGATTGCCTTCTGATCGTGGCAAGGAACCCGGCAGTACCGATATTGGTTCCATACTCGAATCATCTTCCCACCAACCTTCTTCCTCCATAACATATTGGCTCAGGCATCAACGTCTCCTCTCCGCTTTCCCGGCAGAGATATGAGGTTCTTTGAGAGGAAAATCGCAAGGCGATCGTTGTTCCAAGCCTTATTGGACAGCTTATATGCCAAATCGAAGGGAAAAGGGAAGGACAAGTGGTAGATTGTTTTTACCTGTTTATATACAAAACGAAAACCGAGGAGCGATCCATATTGGGTACCATATTCTACTACCAGAAAAAACAAAACAAAAAAAAGAAGCACAGTCGACTGCTTTGCAAAAATTGTCGTACTTCATTAGCAAAAATATATTTCTTAATTATTAAATGAAGGTAAACAAAGGACAGGAGGAAGTTCGGGCGGCAGGTAAAAGTGAAAACCGATGAAACAGTCTAAATACAATATTTATTATTTTCCCAACGTTTGAAATCATTTGTAGGTCATCATCAGGGGCTAACAAAAGACACATAAGGAATGAAATAAAAGTATAACAAAGAATGATTAATGGTGAGTAAAAAAAAAATTATCCTACAAAATTAAGCAATTCACTTTACAGTTGCTGTTGGGTAACTTCATCTTTACAACCTTGTTGTTGTTTTATATACCGTCACTTTATGCCATTGTGGCTGGTCGGATAATGCTGCAGTATGAGTCCTAAATTTCACCTTTCCAGGTTTAATTTGGATAGATGTCTTCAACGAGTACACGACATCGCATAGGCTCGAAATCAATCCTGAATATACAGATAAATGTTTTTATTACTTTGCTTTACAGATTCCAAAACTCTATAAATATTTTTCGGTATCTTAAAAAATATTATAGTTATAGCCGTATTTATGGATAAAATTTCAATTGTTTTTTTCTTTTTTCTCTTTTTTTATAATTATCCGCGGTTTTTTTATTTAAAAAACTAATAATTTTTTCTCTATCTTCAAAAATAACTGAGTTATTGAATTGAATCCCTTTAAGTCGGCAATCGTCCATTTTAAAAATAACGAACTGATATAAGCGTCTAGGTGTTAGGATCATCGTTGCATGTACTAGTATTTCGGGCGAATTTAAAAAAAAAAATTGTCCATTAGTTTCGGTGAAATACCGGCGTACGGCAGACAAAAGTTTTTTTTTTTTATCCGTTATTCTGATTTTACGCATCTTGAAACAGAAGATCCCAAATTTTTAGGGTAGGTAATTTTTGGTTGATAATAAGGTCATTATTGAAAATAATAAACCGAAATATATCATACTATTATTATATTGATTTTTTCAGGTTTATTTTTGTAGAACTTTATTTTTTCTTAATTCGGTTTTTTAATTTTAATAATAAACCGTTGTATGGAATAATAAACCGTTATGGAGAAATAATGATTAAACAAAATACCCAAAAAAAAAACTATTCGAGAATTAAATTGTCTACAAAAAAAATAAAATAAAATAATAATAATAAATTGTGGATGTAATTAGTTAGTATTAAGAATTTTGTATATAGTTGAATATAGTTGTAATTAGTATTAAGAATTTTAGTCATTGTTGTCAGGCCCTGTCCATAAATCAGTACGTATTTTCCATTCCACCTTTTCCTACGTATTTTCCATCCTACCTACCCCCCATCTACCAAACAGTACCTAGTTTCCATTCTCCCACCATGCGGTACGTATCTCCACTCTACTTCATATTTTTATATTTCATATTTCATGTAAATTATTGATACCTGTGTAAATTTTGTTTAGTGAACATTTTTATTTTTTCTGTATAACACTTTCATTATTGTAATATGATTATTGTATTTTAATTAAGTTTTTTTTACATATACAGTTCTTCTGTTATTTTTTCAATACCGACGTTCTCTAGCTAAATAGGTTATATAATATTGTATGTAATATCATTGAAATTATATTCTTTTGTATATTTTTAGCCCTGATGATGACCCACAAAGGGGGTCGAAACGTTGGCAAACAATAAAATAGTTGAAACTATTTAGTTGTTTCATTTAATGACCGCCACCCGGACTAATTCCTTCCAATAATAATAAATAAATAAAAACCCACTGAAATCAGTTAAGAAGTAACAGAGATAATGTGTTTTGAACATAGCAGGGGCGTTGGCAATTTCCCTTTAATATAAATTGATAGTGCAGCTGCATAGATCAATTTATGGCTACACATAAAAGTTATTTGCCTTAACAGCTTTAAAAATTGTTTAATTCTAATATAATTATTTAGAAATAATAAACCATAACGTAATAATTTGCAACGTTTTTATCATTTGCATTTATAAAACTTTAATCTACTAGACTCCATAATACTATCTATGGAGTACTCAAGATTATCTAATCGATATAATAAAGACTAGAATGTTTTTTTTGTTTTTTTTTTTTGACAGTTAACGTTTTGATTCATATTAATAGTTCACTTTTCTTGCTCTTGAAACAAATAAACCATATCAAACTTACATTAATAAGTGAATAAAATATCAATTACCATAATCAGCATCTACAAATTAATAATCAAAGGAGAACTTGAATAGGCGTATACATATTTTAGAAGACAAAATCAAGATAACGAGATTATTTCCCTAAAGAAAAAATATTTTCAAGAAAATCTTCGGGGACTTGAAGTTTTCGGTTGCAAACTAATTAGCGAGTGGTTTATTTTTTCAAAACTACACGTGGCTCAGAAATCGAAATATTTTTTAGCTCTAGAGGAGTACTTATAATTTTTTTTTTTTTTTATGTTTGGGAGGAAATATATATATTTGCATGTTCCTAGGATTTTTTTTTGGTATTCATGGTATATTATGTTGCCTGCGCTGTGACCCTTATATTTTACCAATAATCACCAATTACTTTTCATATTAATTTTTCATGAATTGAGAAAGAGCTTTTTCCTCAATATTATTTGTATGATCTGAGAGATTTCAATTGAGTCGAGGTTTAAAAATACTTTTTGTATAGTATTCAGAATTTTTAATTACTTAAAGGGTAGAATCAAAAATTGAAGTGACATTTCATATAGATAATGAAATAAAGAAATGTTTTTTCCAAAATTCTGTTAGTTAATGTAATAATTTATTAGATTATATTACATTAATAATAATAATAATAGGCTTAGTGTCCGAACCCGAAGGTGTCATGCCGATACCACCAAACTTCGCCTGCATAGACTCGTCCAATGTTCGCCGGTCAAGCCCAAGCCCCCGAGATCAGCCTTAACGCAATCCTCCCATCGACGCTTCGGCCTACCTTTCGGTCGTCTACCAGTCGGTTCAGCGATTACCAACTTTCTCGGAACCCGTTTCTCACCGAGCCCAACAACTTTTCGCGCCCATTTGAGTCTTCGCGATGCTATCAACTCAATTATATTCACAGGGTACAAGCTCCGCGATTCCGCGTTGTGCAACCTTCTTATATTACATTACACATTAAACATATCATGTACAGCATGATAGATTTTCATTATAAACATAAAACATATAGCCCTGCTATTATATATTTAAAATATACCCTAAGGCATCTAATGCATGCATTTATTTTTTTTTTCCAAAATGTGTTTTACTTTCACTTGAATTTAGACCTTTTATTTTGTTTAGACCTTGTCGATGACATTTTTGATTTTCATGACTTTTTACTTTCACTTACTTATAAATAAGTAATATAGTAAATATTATTCATATAAATACTTATAGTAAGGGAAAGTATAGCGATCGAGAAAATTTTCCCGCAATAAAGGTGTGTGTGTGTGTGTGTGTGGTAGATCTAGCTCGAAAACGGAACGTTGTAGAATATTGAGATTTCATGTACATAAGATGTTACAGCAACTTTTTCATCAAAATGATCTGCTGACCGAAAGTACTACTTTATACAATGCAGTTAGTATCTTTTTACGATTTTCTCAAAAACGGGTCTAAAGATCTTGATGAAAATCGCTACTATCGATGTAAAATTTAATGGGCTTTATTATTATCGAGGTTTCATTCTGATTGAATGTATTTGATAAATGACTAAAGGAGAAAAGAGCAAAATTATTTTTTTTAAGTAAATTGTTTTTCCAAACAATATATATATATTATATAATATATATATTTTTTTTTTTTTTTTTTTTTTTTTTAATTGTAATCTAATTTAATCAAAATCATATCTAGGCAAAGAAACTTTTTCATTAAAATGATGTGATCTTCCCTCACGTTTTCTCTTTTATATGATCTCTTCGGTACTTAAATGTACTGGACTTAAATGCCAATATTTTAAATTTTCTTCCCCTGAAGTATCTTTAATATAGCTGATTGTATCATGTCATATATAATTGTAACAAATGTATCATATGTTTTTCACTGATAAATCTCGAATGAATATATAATTTGAACTAATACGATATCTAACTAAAGGATAAAACAGCAAAAATACAATTGTTGTGTTTTTGAACATAAACAGTAATATAAACATATAATATACCGTTAGAAAGCTAAAGATTTTAGAAAAAATATTATCTTATACACAAAATTGTAAAAGGTAACGAAGAGTGATGAAAAGCCGATAAAACGAAATGATTGTCGTAGATAATAATATAATAGATTATTTACTAAAGCACATGTTTCTATTGAAACTACATGTAATAAATTCCTTAACAATTTATTTTCGTCTTCAACTGTATTTATAAATTCTTAAAATTGATTTCAACAATGGCAGTAAGAGAAAGTTGTGCGTAGCCCGTAACAGATTTTTAAAATTATTGATTCAATTGTTTCGACCTAGGTCGGATCCATCAGCGATATATATGTTCCCATAATTTAACTCTTAATACAACTTATGTTAAGATGATTAGTTTGCGTTAGAAAATAAACTACTTTTATAATTAGGTTTTATTTTCTCTGTCTATGGGAGCCCGTGGCTGAGTGGCTAGCGCGCTAGTCTCTCATGCTACAGGTTCTGAGTTCGAATCCCAGTCCCGGCGGGACTTTTATAAGGATGTAAAAAAATGGGGATTCACTCACAACCTCTCCCCCGGGTATGGGAGACCCGTCAGCCAAAGAGTGGCCACTCACAAAATTAGTCGTAGGGGGTGATGACCCTACACTAAAAATAGCATCCTGAAGCGTGAGTGTAAACTCACAGGAGTTTACACCGCGAGGCCCAGGGCCAACACGGCCTGTCGCGCCACTGAAAGAAACAAAGAAATAAGTCTATGCACTACGTTATAGTATACGATCCTCCTAAATACGAGGAAACTGAGACAAACGAAATAAAAATAGTAATATTTCATCACCATTCCAAGCATTCCATTCTTAAGCCTTTTTTAAATACAAACCCAAAAAATATTTGAGGACAGTCATCGCCCTAATTTGTGGTCCAGTCTAGGGTTTAATCCAACCCGAATAACCATTCACGATAAGGGACACTAAGGGGGGAACCTAGACGAGATAGATAGATAAAGTGGCCCCAGGTCGGAGAATGTTGATGGGCGGAGGAAGCAGACGGACAGACAGGTATTACCTGATGCCTTCCTGTTTACACGATGGCAAACAATGGTCCGGACCCTAGGCTAAAAGCCCTGTCAGCCAACCAACAACGAGTCCGGTAATGGCGCCTATATACCGCGCTGGCCCAACTTACTAACCAACCCTTCCCTTCGTGTTTGTTTCAACAAGGGCTAATTTGCGTTATGAGGCTCTGGGTCAGAGGGAATTCAATATCACGATTGTTATTACTGGCAATTCCTAGTAGGTACTCTTGCCTAATCATAAAGACAAATTTATGCTCATATAGGTAAGTTTATGTATAAATATTTGAAATTCCTCCTCATTTATTGTAATAAAAATTATGCATTATTTTCCCTCCGAAAATGAGAGTGCTGAGAGACAAGCCTGATCTGTAGTTTCTAAGGCTTGCCATATGTATTGCTTCTTAACTTGAAACTACAAATATTCCTAATCAAAAGAGACTCCTTCACTTATGAAAATTGAAGCAGAAGAATTTCGAATGATCTAGGTTTAAAAACAGCCCAGCACTATACCCGAAGAATGGTTAGAAACTTCCAAACTATAAATAAATATTAAACTTTACGATGGTTATATTAAACGAGATATTAACTTAAATACTGACGAGAAGTTGGTCGAGGGTGCGGTCAAGATTCACAATATCTATGATGAAATATAATAGAAAAAAAGTTCATATAATCCATAGTCCGATTCTCAACAGTTATGAGGGAAAATGGAATATTGATTTTTTTGTTATCCATGATTTTCATCAGAAAAACTCAAATTTATCTGCTCGATGTACATGAACAGAAAAACAAGTGATACCAGATAAAAGAAGAGAAAATTTTAACAGAAGAAACTATTAACCCTCAAAGTATGAAAGCAATTGTCGAACAAAGTCATGCATACAATTTAATATTTCTAAGAATATTCGGACATTTCAAGCAGCTATTATTATTCTATAGTTAGGTTTTAAATTTTCCGGATATCAAAAAAATCTTTATTTAATTAGTTTCAAAAGAATAAAAGAAAAAATCAAAAAGAATCTCTGTGCTGACTATATGTCTTATAAATGTCAAGTCATATCGTGGGAGCCAATACTAGATCCTCAAGAAAAACAAATCAGTTTCTATGACCCATAGTCTGATTGTCAACGTCTAGAGAGAAAAATCAAAATTTAAAATAGTTTGCCCTTTGTCTTACTTCGCCCTAATGGACGTGGGCCGAAACATCAGGACATAAAAAAAATATTTTATGTCATTAGTGGGTTTGTCTTGATGACCGCACCCTTAACCAACTTCCTTATCAACGTCAACTTGTTTCAACGGTCAACAATCACTCCATACTTAAAACTTGACATTTAATCTCCAATAATTTACTTAAAAATTAAAATTATCATCCAGATTTAACTGATACTATCATTGGATTTTGGAATTGTTGCTTATGAACAGCTCAAATCTCCAAAATTTATTTTCCGTTGACAATCAGAGTAATATGAACTTTTTATTTCTTTTAAGATCTAGTTTCGGCTCTCACTAGACATTTATAGGACACATATTAAAACACAAATTTTCATTTTGGACTTCTTTTTTTTTGTTTCGTGCCTCTTCGCAACCTTGATTGGCCTATGAAAGTAGATTTTTCTTGAACTATATTGAAGCTAATTAAATGAAGACATTTTTTTTTTTATATCCGGGAAATTTAAAACGTAGCAATAGAAGAGTAATATATCCTTTAATTTAATTTTAATTTTCTGCATGACGTTGTTGCGACACTAAGTAACGAATTTTGAGGGTTTGACATCTTAACCATCTAGAATTTTTTTTCTTCTTTCATACGGTGCCATTTTTATTTTCTGTGCTTGCACATCAAATAGATATATTTCATTAGTTCTGATGAAAAATGTGGATAACAGCAAAAAACTTCCAATTCGGTTCCCCTTTTGAACCTTTGAGAATCAGACATAGGGTCATCATCATATTATATCATATGAATATAATATAAAGATATAAAATGAAATATTAAGTTTTGAAATTATCGATCTTATTTTGAGCATTTACAATAAGGAAATCACTGACCTTTTTCTTCTAATTTATTTTTATTAACAAGCATGTTATTATCGTCATGTATTCTTTGTTATCTTTATCAACGGTACTTTTACTAATCTGTCATTCTGGAGTATTAGTTTCCAACAAGTGGTCCGCGATTTCTCATCAGAAAACAACGTATATTTCAGTGATGTCATACATAGCATGTAATTAATATCATCCATACTCTACTCAACTTATTCAATATCTTAAGTGATATATTTACTAGTGTTCACTAACAAGTGACTGCTACCGAATAACAACATTAAAATCAGCAATTTTGTAAAATATCAAAAATAATGGGGTTAAAGAAAAGATGTATCTTCGTGTAAGGAAATGAACAATATTTGATATCTTACGCCCGAAAAGGACTATTTTACTATTTCAAAGGATATGCCCGATTTTTATATTTTAAGAACTGTTTTAATTAATTGTTTTTCTAAGTTAAAGTGTCAATTTTCGTTGAAAGGATTCTTAACAATTGACATTTATTGTAGCTATGATACGATTCAAAATAGAAGAGAACGAATCGAAATGATTCACTGGTAACAAGGATTACCACACTAAAAAGGACACTTTTTAATATAGAAACTCTCTTCCCGATGCAAGAAGGGGTCCGAAATAACTTAAGCCTGACTGTCGATATTAGGGAGGGTAAGGTGGGTTATGCCCGAAAAGGACTAATTTACTATTTCAAAGGATATGCCTGATTTTCATATTTTAAGAAATGTTTTAATTTTTTTTTTTCTAAGTTAAAGTCTCCATTCTCGTACGATTGAGTATAAATATTTCAATGTATACCTATCTTTTATTAGTTTTAAATTTGGATCATTATATTCATTACTGAAACTTCGTAATCGCAAAAAAAAAAAAAAAAAAAAATGTACCCTCCATTCTCAAAATTTGAGGGATTACGTTTCAGAATACATAGAAACCGAGTACTTATATGAATGAGAACAATGAAAAGAAGAAAATAGAAATTTTACAAATAAATACACCCATAGCTCAGTTATTTAAAAATATAGAAAAACATCTAGAGGGTTTTAGAATCAGAAAAGCGCGATAAACTTATAATAAAATAAAAAACTAAATTATAGTATTCCACAAATTATAACAGATGTAATTTTATAAAGAGTTATACTCTAATATAGTTATTTGGAAATAATAAACCATTCTGTAATACTTTGCAGCGTTTTTAGTAACTCAATGCTCAGCAAATTGTAAATATTTTTTTAATAATTTCCGTTTCGCTCTATTTCATGCATACAGAGTTACGGTAACAGACGTATTAGGTATGAAGTTTTTTAGCATCTAGGGGAAACTTGCTAGTAAAATTATTTATTGGACGGATGGGTCCGCGAAATTATTTTATTGGGGCCCACTGTTCTAGAGAATTCATTCTGACTTAAATTTAATTATTAACTTCGTGTCAAATATTTCACAATTCCTGGACCAAAGGATAGCTGTTGACATAGTTTGACAAGCTCCCAAAAAATTGACACAACCGGAAACAGCATATAGCCAGTTGTTGACATGCTACATGTAGCTTTGTGTCGCCCTGCTCAAAACATAACTTGTACAACTTCTGTATTTCGGATGCGACATGTACGCTTAACAAATGATATTTCCAGATGTGAAAAAAAAATAAGGAAAAAATATAAAACTAAAAAATGCTTCAAATGTTCTTTCGGTTCCCAATAAAATTGATCTAAGTATATATTCAAGTCACAGATTATAATAAATGTAATTTCACCAAAGTTTGGTTATTATTGAAGATAAAGAAAAACTAAAAGATTAGCAGCTACTAACAGCTATATAAACATTTATACCCTAATATAGTTATTTGGAAATAATGAACAATAGTGTAATAATTTTCAGCGTTCTAATAGCATATTTACCTCGAAATATTAATTTTCGTAGTTATATAGATGTTATTCGTTAATTTTTCTTAGGAATGCCTATGGATTCGTCTACTTTGTTCAAATATTTGACTTTTAAGTGTCCGCACAGCTAAATTAAAATGATGGAATAGGCTGATTTCGATAATATGTACTAATAAAAACATTAAAGTTCATTCTATCCTCTTATGTTTAGGGAGTTAAAAACTTCAAAGATCGCTTTATTTGTCTAACTATTTTTTATAAGTCCTCCGAACAATAGTAAATGCTCCTTATTATGTCTCCAACTATACTTTACACCACGACCTTAATGTTCCATTTATTTCAGACCTGATTCCATCTAAATTTTCCAAATTCCACCAGAACCTCATTCATCATCCTAATCCTGTAGCACAATCCCTATCCAGCTCCACTCATCCATACTACCCTCCTAGAAGGTTGAAACGGCAGTGGCCCCGAGACATATTGTAAACATCTATTCTGGAATTCTGACACTGGTCAGATTCTCCTCTCATGTGCGGTGTGATTGTGGCTCTGTCGCCCTCACTTAGCTTCCGCTGGCTCTCACCAGTGATGCGGCTGAGAGGGAGGCGCTGGGATCCTTTGGACTCTTCCACAAGTGGGGGGACAAGCCCCGTCCGGGGTTCCCGATCTGATTGTAAATATTGTACATAGGTATGAATGTGACATGTTTTGTTTATTTATTAGTTAACTTCAATTATTTGTATTTATTTTGTTATAAATTTTGTTATTGTATACGTTTACTTATTTTGATTTTATTTTATGTAATTTGACTTTCTTTTTGTTTATATTGTAAATATTGTATGAATGAGATCTGTAGCACTATTATTATTGTCTATTATGACAAATTGTAATAAATACGAATAAAAAAAACAAACTATTTTTTATAAAAATCTAGTCTACGTTTTGGGGATTGATCGAACTATATTTATGTACTTTGCAAACATCAATGATATGTGAATTATTTATTGTGTGTTGATTTAAATAAATTTAATAAAGTTGTGATTTTTTTTAAAATTTAATCTTGAGAATAGAGACGAAGCCCCTGCATATAGAATAACAGAAACAAAGACAAAAAAAATAAAATAAAAAAAAACGAATAAAGCAATCTTTTGGAGTTTGGTGAGCTCATTTCATGAAAAGAAATATTAAATTCCTATAATTGCTTTGAGATGCGAAAAATTCGAGGTTTTTCGGCTTCGAAAAGTTAAGTTCACCATCTGTGATGGTGCGAATTCAGATTACTTCCATTTAGGACCATTAACAGGTATTAATAATTTCCAGCTTTGTCCAAATTAATTCTCACAAATAACTTTATTTTACTGGGCTATTACTGTTTCTTACTATGTTATGTTTCTTTATAATTGTTTATTATGTAATTCAATTTTGTATTTACTTGGCTTAATTTTATATCTTGTATATATGAAATTGTATTCCTTATTGCTTTTGGTTTAGTCAATTACCGTTTCTTACTGTGTACTCTTTCTTATATTTGTTTTTTGTATTAATTAGGTATTATATTATTCAATTTATATTTACAGGACTTAATTTTATATCTTGTAAATATGTATATGTATTCCTTATAACGTTTTGGCTTAGTCAATTACTACTTCATAGGGGAGCCCGTGCCTGAGTGGCTACCGCGCTAGTCTCTCATGCTAAAGGTTGTGAGTTCAAATCCCAGTCCCAGGAAGACTTTTTTCAAGCATACAAATAAATGGGGATTCACTGAAAATCTCTCCCGGGTATGTGGGACCCGTCAGCTAATTGATAGCCACCCACAAAAATAGGCGTAGGAGTGATGACCCACCCTATAAAATGTCATCGAGTATCGCGGTGTGGAATATTAGCCATACCGCGCGAGCAAGAGCCTCCAAAGCCTGTCGCGCCAACCGAAAAAAAAAAATTACTGCTTCATACTGTGTACTGTGTTACTGTTTGATTATAATCATATTTTTATATTCTTTAAGTATTATATAGATTGTTAATGTTTAGTGTGGTACTGTTTCTTTTTGAAAAAATGTGTTATATTTTTAATATTATTTAAGGATTGTATTGTCTCTTACTGTGTACTGTGTTACTGTTTGTTAGTGTACTTTTATTGAATTGCTGCAGGAGAACTCTTTTCCCACACACAGGCTGCCTTAGTGGGATAGTGACTTCTACTTGCACAGTAAAATGTTGTATTATGATTTAAATAAAGACGTTACTAAAAAATCTCCAGAAATATTAGTGTATATTAATAAGGATCAAAGGGTTGTTAATTTTTTTTTTTTATATTTATTTTTAGAATATACATCTGCCCATCTTGCAATAAGTATTAGTGATATTAGAGTTTTCATTCCTTATGTACACAATAGATAAAAATAAATGATACAATAATAGAAATAAATAAAATATAAAGAAAATAAATAACCGTAATAAAGATAGAAATAAAATAAAATAAAATAATAAAAGTAAAATAAATATATATAGAGAAATAAATACTAATAAATAAAGAATAAATATAATAATAAAGAAATAAATTATAATAAAGAATAATATAATAATAATAATATAAAAAGAAATAATAATATAAATAAAAGAAATAAATAATAATAAATAAAGAATAAATATAATAATAAGAAATAATATATAATAAACTTTTAAATAATACCCATCGTACACAGTTGTTAATTTATAATTTCTTAGACTTTTTCGATTGTGAGATGTTATCATGGCAACTTTGTATTTACTCATTTAGGAGGTTTTTGCTTGTTTTTTTTTTGGTACATCTATGAATCTAATTATTTTGTATTTTATGTAATTTGACTTCATCATTATTCTCTGTATATATAGTATGAATGTGGTCTCATATCACTATTACTTTTGTTTATTTTGAAACAAATTGATATATATCTCAATAAATATTTTTAAAAACCTATTAACACCGCCAGCTAGTCCCTGAAATTTGATTATTATAAAATATCTCAGGATATTACATCATTCAAATATGGTTTGAAAAATGAAGGCACGAGTCTCAATATTAACTTCCGCTGTATAATTTTAATAATAATGAAAATGTCCTTAAATTAAAAAAATATATATAAAAAAAAGGAATAAAAACTGCCAAGAACCCTTTCCTCCTTCCTCTCCTCCTCAATCCAAACGATCGAGGAAAATTACTTAACTAAACACTCCAATTTAAATAATTGAGTCGGGATCCTCTTTCACCAATTTTCGGGGTTGTATAATCTACCCGCTATCGCTTCTTATTTAATTCCGTTTTGAAAGGTCGATGCCTGAAGGCAAGGCTTCTCTTTGCCATTCCTTTAATCCAATATTGATTTAGGGACCATTACGTGATTAAAATTGGAAGTGGATTGTGAAACATTTACTTATTACAGTCTCACATTTACAGATAGAAAGTTATAGCGAGCGATTTCTATAGGAGCGTTTTAACAGGGATTGCGATCAATTTGTCTATATCTAAATACAATAGAACATCGAACTGACCCCGAAGCTCGAAAAGCTAAAGCTTCATAACAGGGTTCGATTGTCAATGTTTTATTACTTCCAGTTTACAGTGGAAATACGTGTTTTAGGGTCCTCTGAATCTCAATAACCAAGTCGCGCAAAACGTTTTTTTGTGTGTCCGTGTGTGTGTTTGGTAAGTCTAGAACGAAAACGATAAATCGTATGAAAATGGAATTTCATATTTGAGATAACTATAAGAGATATTACAGCAACCTTCTTATTAAAATAGGCGAAACAGAAGAGCCACTTTCTACAATGCATTTTGCATCTTTTCACGATTTTCTCAAAAACAGCTCTAACGATTTTGATTAAACTCACTTAATCGATGTAAAATTAAACCGGCTTAAATGCTAATATTTTAAATTTTCTTTGTCTAAAGGAATTTAAATTTTGTGAATTCGGAAAACTTAAACAAATTGCCTTATTAGCATTGATACAAAACGAGTTTAACGAATTTGATGACCAACTGAAGGAGAAAAAAGCAAACATACATTTTTATGAATTTTTTTGTTTTTTAACACATTATAGTAAGTATATATAAATATAATACAATATAGCATTGGAAAGCTAAAGATTAAAGAAAAAATATCTGATATACAAAGATGTAAAACGCAAACAAGACAAGCGAAAAAGTATAAACTTAGTTATTATTGTAATAATTTTGGTTTGTTTGTTTATTTATTTAACGTCACATTATGACGAGGCTAATTAGACGAGGCTGCAGTGGGAATCCTAAATTTTGCCTATCCAGGTTTTATTAGGATAGCGATCTTTAACGAGTACCTGACAACGGGTACATCAGGCTTGGGACCATATTTTTAGTCCTGTTCCGAAGGACGACATAACTAAGGATTTCTTACTTCAATTAAAAAAAATTCTAGGGCACCTGCAGGTTTGAACAAGCGATCTATGCATACAAAAGCTGTAATGCTAGCTACTATGCTATAGGTGACCCCATTTAATAATATTTATTGTTAGATTATTTAAACAGAAACACATGTCTACTTCGAAATTTAATTTAATTCTTTAACATTCATTTAAGTCGCATTTAATTTTAAAATACCCACACACAGACCTTTTTGTACGACTAGATTATTTGACTCAGGGACCCTGAAAGGTGTATTTCCATTGAAAACTAGAATTCGAAAATTTTCACGATCGCAATACTTTCCCTTACTCTATATCTCATATATAGGTAAGTGAAAGTAAAAATGGATAAGTTTAAACTTTAAAAGAATTTAAGCAGAATTTTTTTTTATAAATTGTAATATATTTATTTTGATCCATTTTTATAGAAATAAACAATAATTATTTTTAATTAATTTTGCTCCCGAGAGTCCGACAAAACCAATCTCCTACTTACGCCTCGCTACCAGTCTGTAGACCAAAATAACTTTTAAGGATTCGTTCTCATTAATTCCTAATACCTTTGCAAGCCACTCGAGCCGCCGCGATGCTTACAATTTATTTATACTAGAGGCTTGTTCCTAAAACCCCTCAGCAATTTCGCGTTGTATAACCTTCTAAATTCCTAGGTCCTCATCCCTATATCCCCTTGTGGAACATTTTACGCAGTATCATACTCTTAAATGTATTGTAAATTTAATTTAGAATACATACATACAATAAAGTTTTCATTATATGGGAAAATTAAATTGTTCATTATCTGTGCTTCAGTTTAAAATATCAAACAAATAAAAGTAACTAATTTTGATTTATTTTTTTTGTTTCTGACGATGATTCAATATAATAATAAATTTAGACGTTATAAAAAAACAAAAACATATTTTTTTTCCTAATAGCACTTTCGTTACGATAAAATAAATTTCCCAAAGAGTTAAATTCAAATTCGGTTAGACAGAGATTTTTTAAACGTAAATGAAACCTCATTCAAATTGAACCTGTGCAAAGCAGGAGCAGGTACGCTAGTTTGGTGATAAAAAGGAATTGGCCGTCTTAATGTAAAAAAAATGCCGAAGTGAATGTCATGTGATGTTTACACCATATTTTTTATACATTCTGGTCCGTTAAAAAAAACGAAACTCTCATTCGAATCGAGTACAGTAAATAAGAAAACCAACCCGAATTGCCAATCTGATGATCAATTAATCTTTTAGTTGGGACGCAAAGAAGGCCGAGGCGAGAGAGATTGGCTTTAATTGTGGGTAAATAAACAGCTCCTAAAGGAGGAGCGATAAAACAAGCCGCTATCTGGGATCTCTCAACACCCGAGCACCCCCCTGGATCTGTCCCGTAATGAAGGGGGCCGTGAAGGAGAAGGGAGAATAAGCTTGTTATTATTCCTACTAGCGCCGGAGCAACATGTCATTAGGACTGGCTACTGAATCTCGGCCCCTGACGCAGGCTGTAATTATATTGTTAGCCCGCCTCCTTAGTGGCCGTTTAGTTCTTCCTTTTCTTCTTTAGTTGACTTCTAAATGGTCGCTTCTTAAGCGCTCATTAACACAATCGATGGCACAGGGTTAGGATTGGTTCGTGGTCTTATGCAGAGTTAATTCCATACGAAGAAAAAAAACTGGACCATTGTTTTAATGGGGTAGAACCACTTTTTTTTTCTTTGTATTTAGGAAAAAAATTGCCCCTACCTCCACCTCTCCCCCCCCCCCCCCAAAAAAAATAAATACATTCCTTAATCTTAATAATTTCCTATGTTCTGTCAATAATGCTCTTTTATTTTTCCGATCACATAGAGATTAGATATTTATTGTCTCGGGACCTGAGGGCCTTTCTTTACAGACGAAATGATAATTTTTACACTGATAAATGTGCTAAAAACAAAATTAAACAAAATAGAGAGATACACTTTATTAAATAAGCGATGCTGCCTAACATAATTGGGTTGCTATTTACACAGATTATTGTTTTTTTTTTTAACATTTTTAAAAATTATTTTTTTTCTTTTATTATTTTTATCTTTTCTTTGTCTCGCTTATCTCTCATATTAATTTTTAAAAAAATAAAATATATATATATAAATTATATATATATTATTTATTTTATAAATAAATATATAAATTATATTTTATTTTATTATATATATATATCAATAATAATCATAGTAATTATCACATGACAACTTATAACGACCATCAGCAACTATATGAAACTCAGCTTCAATATCAAATCTCCAGCACATAAAATAAAAATAAAAATAAGATATAATAATAAATACTAAAAAATAACATAAAATAATAATAAGAATACTAAAAAAAATAATACATTTATTATACAATATAATACATTATCATAAGAAAAGAGAAGATATTTTAAATTATAAAATAAATAAATATTAAATTGATATAAACCATTAAAAAAAAAAAAAAAAACATAGAAGGAGAGATTTAAGGAAAAACAAATAAATAAAGTAAAAATAACAAAGAGATATTGGAAAGGGATAGGAAACATCTCCAGGTTTGCTCAGAGCTTTAAGGCCACACTACTTGTCAGCATCCAAGAAAAGTCGAAGGCAAGCCTTACGGAAAGAGAAAGAAAATCTGACTTCCACCGGTAGTTGGTTTGGCCTCTCGCTAAAAGAGATACATTGATACTCAATGACTTACGATAAGAAAAAAGTATTAAATCCTAAACCCAAAATTTTGACTTAGTATTTTTCTTTGAGGAAGAAGGTACTTTTTCCGATCAAATACAGACGGCAGTGGCTATGTAGGAAAAAAGTCTTTAGATCGAATTGTAATGAGTGGGTTACAATAATATGGAGATAATAATAAAAAATGGAAACAGACATAAATTAATTAAGTCAAAATAAGATAACAAATTTATCTCATTCATTTTAATATACCATTAATAATTTAATATATATATTCTAATATCTATTATATAATTATATACATATATATATATATATATATATTATGTTTGTTTCCATATTTTATTACTATCATATTATTGTACCCAACTCAGTATTATTTTTCTTTTAATTGTATTGGTTGTTGTTTTGTTTCTCTTAGCCCTAATGTCGGCTGAAACGTTGGGACCGAAACACAGGTTTCTATCCAAACTCAAAGTAATTTTTTTAACCTTTTTTTATTCTCACACAAGACTGAAACGACAAGAAACTGCTCGAAGATATCGATTACTACAACACTTACTAGACAAACGTTCAAAACTTCCAGTACATCAAAAAAGGGACTCTTCTACATCACAATTATCAGACCTATTTGGAGTATGGAATCGAGCTTTGGGGCTCTACGAAACCATCTAATTCCTCCCGCATCCAGTCCTTACAATCCAAAATCCTTCGCAAAATCCTGAATGCTCCTTATTTTGTCACAAATCAACTCCTCCATAATGACCTAAACATCCCATTTGTTGCAGACATAGATACTCCGTGATAGATACTCCTCTTTCCATTCTAAATTCCCTGCCCATACAAACCCACTTGTCCGTAATTTATAATAAAAAACACAAGAAATTGAATCATTTTTATAACGATGATTATAAAAAGTTCTAGGAGAAAAAAAAGAAAAAGATTATCCTGGTTTTATTACAGAAACCATAATATAATGTGTAGTAAAAATATCAAAATGTGTAAAATTGCCCGGATATATCTCGAAATGTGTAAAGTTAAATATATAGCACACTGAGCATGCAGAAATCAATTAAATTGTTTTATACATAAGAGGTACTCACTACGTTTGCTATAGCATATTTTTTGTGTTATTTTGCTAAATCCGTCGAGTTTCTACAGTTATTTCCTGTATAAAATTGATGGGTTTAGCACAGTAGCACAAATAGCATGCTATAGCAAACGTAGTGAGTACCCTATAATACTAGAAGATGAGCAGCTTATCTAACCTTGTTTTAGATTTACAGGCCTTGATATGTATACATTTACATGTAAATACAGGGCCGTCTGACAGGTTTTAACTCCAGTATCCAAGTACCGATGCCAAGTGTTGAATTTGGTTATTTCATGGGATGTAACTATCGGAAAACCGACGGTTTAAATTAAACTCGTTATTTAAATGTATGGTTTTCGCAATAAAATAGATTTAATCTTCATTATTTTAGTTTTACGGAAATAAATGCCGACTTTTAAACATTTCCTCTTGAATGCATTTAATTTTGTTTATTTGATGAAATTACTGACCGTCTCTCAATACAATGGTTTGAAAAATTAAGAAATTTTTAAACATATAATGAAAGTATTTGATAATTATCTTGAAAAATGTAGGACCGTCCGTCAGGTTATAACTCGTTTTTCCAAATACCTAAGCTATTTTGAGATCTACCCAAGACATTTTCCATCTTTTGAATTTTTTGCTGCCCATCAGAATGAGATTTCTCTAATTTAGAAGGATCAATTTATTCAAGATTTAATAGATTGCAAACGAAGATGTAAATCAATAAGGGAGTGATATTTTCTTACATTAAACAGTAATTTATACTTTATTTGCAAACGCTTATAGCAGTGATTCCCATCAAAAAATGTTTGCGTACCTCTTTATCCAATCATTTCAATGGTAAGGAACCCCAAATTCTAAGAATATAAATTCCTAAATATTAGATGAATGAATAAATGAATGATTGATTGAATGAATAAAAAATAATTTTTGGAAGGAATTAGTCCGGGTGGCGGTCATTAAATGAAACAACTAAATAGTTTCAACTATTTATTGTTTGCCAACGTTCAATTAACGTTTAATTGAATTTAACAACTAAATAGTTATAACTATTTAGCTGTTTCATTTAATGACCTCCACACGGACTAATTCCTTCCAGCAAAAATAATTTTTATTCAGGGAAATAATATATACCCTAAGAATAATATACAGTGAACATAGGAAGTCCAATTTGTCTGGCTTCATTTGATATATGATTATTAATCATTTAACACGTTCCACCGGTGGGTCGTACTTGTCTGTTCCGTGGGGCGGGGTGTTCCGCCGGTGGCTCACCCTTATTTATCTCATGAGGCGACGTGCATCACAGGTGAGTCACTTGTTTTTAGTTAATTAATCAAATAATGATACAGATATTAAATATCGTTCATCCTATTATGCAAAGTCACATCTTTATTTTATGCTCATTATATTCGAAATGTTAATACATGGAAAATATTTATCGATATTTGCATTGATAAAATTTGTGGATAATGTTGCAGGAAAAAACAGCAGAACTATGTTCCTAGCAGTAAAATTGGTGTATTACATACCGGTACAAAGCTAAGTATTTTAGAGAAAATGTCAAGTATACAAATTGTATAAGTTAAAGAAGTGTGAATAATAATAACTGAGTATAGTAAATAATAATTTCTATTATTATACTACTTAATCTGAAATAAATATTTCCATCGAAACGATAAGTATTTTTTCAAATTTCAAATCAAACCTCATAAATTTTAAATCTGCAAATCTGAATCTTTTTTATCTTATTTTTTTCTTATCCTTCAACTTTATTTACAAAATAAATACACAAAAATTCTATGTATATACAGCAACAATGGTAAATACAGTCCACGGCTCAGGCCTCGTATTGCCCGTTGGCATTCTAAGGTTCCTTTCGCACTAGGCGCGCTATGCGCTTAAGGAGTGGGTGGCTTTGTGCCTTGGGTGAAGTAAAATGGGAAGGAACCATTTTGCTGGTCAAATCTGAATCTAAGAAATCTGTAATTTATGTAGTCAAACGATATCGAATAAAATCACGAAAAGGTACCAATTGTACGAGGTATCGGTTTTCATATTTCTTTTATACTTTTCTACAGTAATTTTTTTTTCACAAATAATTAAAAAAAAAAAAAAAAACTGTACCTTTCCGGCCCTTTTAGGGTCTCGCCCGGGTTAGAGCATGGTTAGGTCTTGATCACACTCAGCCGCCAGGTATTTCTAACAATTTTTGGGTAGCCACTTAATAGAGGCTGAAGGTACCCCAAGTGGGATACCCTGGATACTAGTTGCTCCACGGCTAATTTCAGTTTCCAGTTTTAAATGGAAATACACCTTTTAGGATCCCTTCAGCACGAAAAACTAAGTCGATTAGGCCTCTCTGTGTGTATTCGTGGGAAGTGGGTACAAAAAAAAAAAGAATTACGAAACTGAAATTTCATATTTTAGAGGCATATATTCCTGATATGTTACAGCAACTTTTTCAACGAAATCTGGGAACCAGGAGTTCTACTTTAAACCATGAATTTCGCATAATTTCTAAACCGGCTGTAACGATTTTGATTGAACTCAATTAAATTGAAATAGTTTTCATTCTGATTGAAATATTTTTTAACAGGCCTTAAATGCCAATATTTATAAACACATATAGGCAAAAGAATTTGATAGCCAACTAAAGGAGAAAATAATAAAAAAGTTTGTTTGGGATATTTGTTTTTGTTTACATAAGAATAGAGATATATAACTGGAAAGCTAACGATTTAAAAAAAAAAAAATATAGTAAATAGAATGTTGTGAAAGTAACCTTAGAATTTTGCCTACCTAAAATATAAAATTTTATATTAAAATTACTTAAGGGTTTGGTGCTATATCTTGCGAAATTACTTAGCTCGTGGTTTCCGTCAAGAATCACAAAGGTTATTTATAAAACTGAAATTACCTTTACCGTTCCAGATAGATGTAAAACGTGGTAGCTTACTTATAAGAATTAACAACGCTTTAAGGTAACTCCTAAAATATTAGGTCCAAGAGAAATGATCACACTCAGCCGCCAGGTGACATATTCTTCCTATGTTTGTGTACTCACTTAATAGAGGCTGAAGGTGCCCCAAGCGGGATACCCTGGAGACTGGTCGCTCAACGGCTTTAATAACGGAATAAATAATATTTTCTCATAAGGTGTTCGAAACAAAATAAAAATTGAAAAAAATCAAACAAAAAATAAATATAATAACAAACATTGTGATAAAAAAATCTGGTGCGGGCAACACACTGAACTGGAAACTGTGTTGAAAACTGGAATTCGAAATTTTTCACGATCGCAATACTTTCCTTTACTATACATAGTAAGTGAAAGTAATAATCAACTATTCTTTGAAAATGAGGAACAAACTAATAAGTGAGAATGATGAAGTAAAAGAGATAAATTGAAGGGAAGATTGTTGGCGCGGGTTCAGGGCTCCACATATTTCACATATTATTCTTCTTTATCATGTTTTTATTATGCAAATCCTTTCTCGCTAAATTTTTCTTACTTATAGCCCTAATACAGCAAAGCTTTGCCGCAGAATAAACCAACGGAGATAGAGCGTAGAAGAAAATAAGGGTTTAAATTTTAATCATGGCGGAGTAGATCCTTCATAAATATTTTGAATATGAGAAACGAAATGATAAATTTAATTAACAAGTAATAAATTTTATAAATCTCTCTGTCATACAAACTTAAGTAAAATATTAAATTAAAGAGGAGCTGCGAGATAGGTTTCTAGGTTCCACCTTTCCTAGAATCAAAACATCATGGCCGTTTTTGAAAGCCCGAACCTTTCCGCGTTGGAGTCATACCGGAATATAAATTAAATTCTTGTATGGGAGAAGTTATTTCAGGATGCAGTCAAAAGAACACACAATTAAGTATACACTTTATTTATTGGTGCCGACGTTTCGACCTAAATTATAGGCTAATATCCCCATCCATCCTAGCACTGTCTTCACTACGTATGCTGATGACACATGTGAGTTATCAGTAAACAATGACCCAACTGTCGCATCACAAAACCTTCAGTCACACATCGACTCCATTGAAGAGTGGTGTCAGAAATGGAGAATTAAAATCCTTCCTCCCTTCGTCGCAAACCTATGACCTCCTGTCCCACTGTATCCTTTAGTAACATCCCACTAGTTCCTGTCGAACAGATCCGCTAACTAGGACTCCACCTGACAAACGTCTAACTTGGAATCCTCACAACAGACTGAAAAGACGAGAAACTGCTCGTAGATACCGATTGTTACACACTTTTCAAAACGTATCTTCTAAAATATTAGGTTCAAGAGAGATGAAACTAGGGGAATTTAGAAAGTTACAAAATGCGGATTAAAGAACCGTGTATCGTGTCAGTATAATTGAGTTGATCGCATCGCGGAAGCTCTAATAGGCGTGCGCGTATACACTGAAACAAATGTCAGGCGTCCGAGAGGTAGGCCGAGGAGTCAATGGGAGGATAATGTTAAGTATGATCATTTAGAGGCATCGAATATTCGGTTTAGCTAATCCAGTATTATTTTATTGTGGTGATAAACAGACCATTTTGAGATACTTCGTTATTGGAGTAGGAAGACAATAAATAGAAGTTTTTGTAGAAAACTCGAGTCAAATTATTTTCACAATCGCGAAACTTTCCTAACTTTAGGTTTGGGTAATTCAAAGTAAAAACGCCCCAAATTACACCATGCTTTATTATTTACGAATAAATATACTAGGGAATGTCTGTTTATATAGATAGCTGTTAATCTTCTCTATCTTTAAAAATAACAGAGTTTTGGTGGAATTACATCTAATATAATATCTGACTTAAATATTTCGATCAACTTTCTTTTTCCTTTCTGTTTGTGGAGCTTTACTGATTCTAAAACTCGTTACATGCTTTTCTCGATCTTCAAAATAACTCGGTTATGGGCGTCTTTATAGGCAAAATTTCAATTATTTTCTTTTTCAATTATTGGCGGTTTTTTGGTTAAAAAAGACTTTAATAAGTATTTCCTCCATCTTTAAACATAACTGAGTTATTGATGTATTTATCAGTAAGATTTCACTATTCCTCTTTTCTTTTTTCTCTCTTTTATGATTATTTGCATGTTTTTGTTTGGTTAAAAAACATTAATTATCTTCAAAACTAACTGAGTTATTGAATTAAATCGCTTTTAATCGGCGGCCATTTTGAAAATGACCAGCTGATGTTTAGGTGTTAGGATCACCTCTGAATGTCCTAATATTTTTGTAGCGAATTTCAGAAAAATTGGTTCAGTATATTTAAATCAACGTCTAGGTGTTAGGATCATCGTTGCATGGAATAGTATTTTTGTGGCAAATTAAAAAACAATTAGTCCGGTAGTTTCGGAGAAATGCCGCGGATGTCCGACAAACGGTTTTTTTTTTTAAATTTGTTATTCTGTATCTCCGTATCTTGTAACGAAAGCCCTCAAATTTTGAAGAAAGGTATTTTTTTTTTTTTGGTCGACTACAAATGTTCGTTATTGAAAATAATAAACTAAAGGTAATGTAATATTTTCTTTTAAGATTGGTGTAAAAGTTATTAAAGTGCATAATTACAGTGGTTGATTATTTAAATTAAGAGGATATTCATTAGCCTAATCTTAATATAATCGGCTAAGAAGGAGCGAATTGGAGGTAGAAAAGAGGCCTAGAAGTATAGCAAATCTTCGTTGCATTTTCTAGTATTTTTGTGGCTAATATCAAAAAAATTTGTCGAGTAGTTTAAGAGAGATGCTGGCGGAAGGCGTACAAACGGATTTTTTTTAAAATATTCGTTATTCGGGTTCTAAGTATCTTGAAACGTGAGCCCTCAAATTTTGAGGGGTGGTAATTTTTCTTTTTTTTTGGTCGATTACAAAAGTTCATCATTGAAAATCATAAACCAAAAGTGTATTCCTGATAAGTAATTCACACTTTTAAAACTTATGCATAAGAATTTATCGATACAAGGAAAGTTGCGAGAGAGTAAATTCCTAGAGGAAGAAAACAAAGAAGTACTTAGGTATCATTAAGCTGCATCGGATAGGCTTGGGCTGAGACAATGTAAACGCTCTCCTAGGCTGACAGTACCCTAAGGCAATTGTACACATTAACAATGTAATTGTAGCAAGTTACAATGGATCCAGGCGATGTGGGGAACATGTCGTGCACTTCCAATTTGTGTAATATGTCACTTCCTACTTCACAATAGTCAGTCTTTCTTCTACTTTCCTTCTTTCCTTATAACCTATAACTTCTCACGAATTGGATTATATACAAGGTTATCACTTAATTGTTTTGGTTTACTATTCTTAATAATAAACCTTTGTAATCAACCTAAAAATATAATAAAAAAAATAAAATAAAAATCCCCCTTTAAAATTGAGGGCTTACGTTTCAAGAACCCGTATAACGAATAAAAAATCTACACTATCTACTGAACCAATTTTTCTGGAATTCGCTACAAAAATAACAAAGATGATCCTAACACCTAGATGCTGATATCATCTGGTTATTTTTAGAGATAAAAATAAGATTAAGAAAAAAATTATTACTTTTTTTTAACCAAAAACAGCGAATTATTATTAATAAAAAGAAGAAGAAAAAATTGGAATTTTATCTATAAATGCGCTCATAACTCACTTAATTTTAAAGATATAAAGAAAAATATGAGTAGAGTTTTAGAATCAGATAAAAAAAAAAAAAAAAAAAGACAAGAAAGGAAAAAGGGATAAAATTAAACTCTTGCCGATATACAGGCCTAATATATTTGAAGATAGAGATAAATATTAGTATTGTAACCAAAAATCCGCGAATAACCATAGAAAAAGAGAAAAAAACTTCAAAATTTGAGGGTCTACGTTTCAAGATGCGTAGAACTCGAAAAGCGAATTTTTTTTTTTTTTTTTTTCTAATTAATAATAAATATATACAAAATTTTGGATTTAGTACATTTTCGTAGAGGATTAAATGTTCTACAAAATGAAAAAAATAAATAAATATTAAAATTTGTTCAGAACTAACAGATATATAGCGTTTTGAAATTAGCTTCGAGTTATTTATTTCTTTTTATTGGTTAATTGCCTATGAACAGTTATATAAACAATTATGCCCCTAATATTGTCATTAGAATATAATAAACCATTGTGTAATAATTTGTAGCGTTTTTTTTTTTATTATTTATTACTGATATTTACAATTGTATCTAATAATATAACTCGCAGTTTGGCAACAAGATAAATCACATCTCATCAGATGCCTCGGAGGATTATCAGGAATAGAACAGAAAATAAGAATTGAAACTATTAGGTTAGATTAAAAATGAGTTTGTTATGGAAGGAGTGACCTGGTTCGGGGGAAATCAGTAACGTAAGGAAAATTTAGTTCTTTGATGATGGGTTTATTAGTGACAAAGCAAGGAGCGTTGAGAATTTTGGATTGTAAGGATTGTATAAAGGAAGTATTTGATGGTTTAGTAGAACCCCAAAGCTCAACTCCTTAACTCCAGATTGGCCTTAAGATAGACATGTAGATGGGCCTTTTGTAGTTCTCTGGAAGGTTAGAGTGTCTGTCTAGTAAGTGTTGAAGTAACCGAAAGCGGCGAGCAGTTTCTTGTTGTTACAGTCTTGTGCACGGATACTATGTTAGTCGTTTGCCAAGTAGGAGTCCTAGGTAGTGGTCTATTCAGCCGGGACAAGCGGAATATTAGTAGGGAACAATATAAGGCAAGGTATCGAAGGTTTACGAAGAAACTAACTTAGTACAAAGCTATAGTAATAATAATAAATATTAAAAATGACCGTAGGGAAATTCAGAAGGAAATTAGACTGGGTGGCAGTCAGAGAATGAAAAACAGTGAAATAGTCTGAAATGTTTATTGTTTCGTCGACTTTTCAACAGAAAGGAAACTTGAAGGAACCCCGACAATGACCTACTTTCTTGGACGAAACTTTGCTAAATAAATAAAAACTTTAGACTATTTCATCGCTTTTCTTCCATTGACAGCCACCCGACTAATTTCTTTCTGCATAATTAATAATAATTAATTAAACTATTTACAAAAAGTTCAATTTTAACCCTCCGAATTATTATTATTAAATTCCATTGAAATGTATTCAAAAAATACTTTGCAGAAGTTGTGTGACGTTTCCACTATTATATGACTAATATACACTTATTTACATATAAATTATACGACATATAAATAAATAAATTATACGACATTCGTCTAATGAATCAAAGAAATTAATATGAACATATTGGATTTTTTTAAACTATAAAGCTGCTTCTAATTCAGATGAAACTAGACTAGTATAACGTTTAGTTATTTCTATAAATTTTAAGATGGAAAAATAGCAAAATATTTAGAAAAACATGTTTACAAGTATTCATTCCTGATTGTACATTGTACTAAAATCTATTTATAATGCTCGCAAGATATTCTTATCTAAAGAAATAGAGACAATTTTTTTAAAACATTTTATTGATATTTACAATATTACATATAGTAAATACAATAGGTAAATTGGCTAATAAAACAATTTAAACTTGAATGTTTTTGTGCCATTTAAAAATAACTCATTTATTTCATCGGTATATAAAAATGTTATTTTTTTTATTTATATTTTTTGTACCCGTTTTTAGAAATATTGCAGCGATAATGATTTTTTTTTTACCTAAACGATTTTTTAAAAGAAATTGCTGAACAAATACTTCTTTAATAAATTTTAGAAATCTGTTGCGGGCAACACACGATTACCACTAACCTCAGCTGTTAAAATCAATTTAAGAACTATTACATAAGCTTAAAGATTACGAAAACAGTTTTAAGTTAACTTAAATAAAAAGCGTATTCAGTTTCGTTGGAAACATATGATTTGGATTAAATAATATAACTATATTACATTGTTACGTATAATAATCAGTGATAAGTTTATGCTTAGGAATTGCGTTTTGGAGTAAATCGTAAAAAGTTGCAAAATACTTGAAATAAAGTGGCTATTCTGGGTTGCTGATTTTGTGCAGAAAGTTGCTGTAACATCTCGGGAGTATAGTTGTCTTAAATATGAAATTTCAGTTTTCTACGACTTTCCGTTTTTGTGCTGGATTTACCACACACACTTACAATGTGTATTTTCGTTGAAAACAGGTATTCGAAAATTTCCACGATCGCAATAGTTTCTGTTACTATATATTTCATATATAGGTAACTGAAAGTAAAAATGAATTGATATAATGATACAAAAATATTAAAAATCAAAATTGAACAGAATTGTATTTTTTTTTTTTTTTTTTTTTTTTTTTTTATTGAGATATATTACAATTTGTTACAAAATGAACAATAATAATATTGATAAGAGACCACATTCATACTATATATACAGAAAATAATAATAATGGTCAAATTTCATAAAATATAACATAAATTCAAATATATACAATAAAATAATAATAATAAATAAAAAACAAAACAAATCAAAACATAAACCTATTATTGAGATAAATAAAAAGTTGGCAAATAAATAAACATCTTACACACAATCATAACTATATACAATATATACAATTGCTAAAGGGACCCCAGCAAGCGCTTTTTCCTCCACTTGTGGAGGAAAAAGCGGAATCCAAGAGATCCCAGCACCTCTATCTCAGCCGCATCACTGGTCTGAGCCAGTGGAGGCTGAGTTAGGGCGCTGTAGCCACAAACATACCGTACATGAGTGGAGGATCTGACCATTGTCAGAACTCCAGTTTAAATGTTTACAATAGGTCTCGTGGCCACTGCCGTTTCAATCTTCGAGGAGGATTGTAGGGATGGGTGGTGCTGGATAGGGATTGTGCTAGAGGGTTAGGATGATGACTAAGGTTCTGATGAAATTTGGAAAATTTGGATGGTACCAGGTCTAAAACAAACGGAATATTAAGGTCATGGTGTAGGGTACAGTTGGTAATAAGGAGCATTAACTATTGTTCGGAGGACTTTGGATTGGAAGGATTGGATGCGTTTAATGTTAGAATGTTTAGCTGTCCCCCACAGTTCAAGTCCGTAGGTCCATATAGGTTTCAGTACTGTCTTGTATATTAGTAATTTGTTGTCAACTGTAAGATGAGATTTTCTGTTTAGTAGTCTGTATAACTGGCCGAATCTGCGGTTGAGTTCTTTTCTTTTTAGTCTTGTATGTGGGTTCCACGTCAGTCTTTTGTCTAGTAAAAAGCCAAGATACCGGACTGTGTCTGAGGAAGGAAGCGGTATGGAATTGAAATTAACCGTTGGACAGGATTTGCGTCGAAGGGTGAATGTGACGTGAGTGCATTTGCTTTCGTTCACCTTAATGCGCCAAGCATTGCACCAGTCTTCGACAAGGGAAAGGTGCTTTTGGAGATTTAGCGATGCTGCTTCAGGATCGGAATTGGATGATAAAATGGCTGTGTCATCAGCAAATGTTGCCAGAAAGGTATTGGGGTCGGTAGGGATATCGGCGGTGAAGAGGATGTAGAGGACGGGTCCTAAGACGCTGCCTTGAGGAACACCGGCCTCAACAGTATATTGTTCGGAAAATTCGGAACCACAGCGAACTCGGAAGGAGCGGTTGGATAAATAGGATCGGAGGATTAGGTATAAGGATTGAGGTAAATGGGTTTTGAGCTTAAAGAGCAGTCCCGGGTGCCACACCCGGTCAAAAGCTTGAGCTATGTCCAGAAAGGCACCCGAACAATACTCCTTGCACTCAAGGGCGGAGGAAATGTGGTCTACAACTCGGAGTCCTTGCTGAACCGTGGAATGTTGAGGACGAAGTCCGAACTGATGTGAAGGAAAATTTTGAAATTTGGCTAGGATTCGTTTTAGTAGGAGCTTTTCGAAAATTTTTGAGAGGATCGGAAGTAGGCTGATAGGTCTGTAAGATGACGTGTTGTTAGAAGGTTTGCCTGGTTAGAGGAAAAGGATCATAGTTGAATGTTTCCATAAGAGAGGAAAATAGGTAGTGCGTAGTATACAGTTATAGAGATATGTAAGGAATGTAATGGCTTTAGGTGGAAGTTGTCTTAAGATTTGGGGAGTAAGGAGATCGTATCCAGGAGATTTGCGGAGAGGAAGCTTTTTAAGAAGATATCTGACCTCAGAGGGATTAACTGCTTTAGGTGGTAAGGATAGTGGTATTGGTGACGTGAGGAACTCTTCAACTGCTGCAGTATGGGTTGGATTAAGCTCTGGATGAGGAGTAAAAACATTGGAAAGGTGCTGTGCGAATTCCTCGGCCTTATGCTTGTCAGAAGCAGCCCAGGAACCATCACAGCGCCGGAGAGGATGGGAAATGGTGTGGGATTTTAGGATTCTCTTCGTGACAGTCCACAGGGAATTGTCACGAGTCGAGAGAGAGGAGAGGTAGGTATTGTAGGATTGGGAACGGAAGATCGCCAACTCCCGCTTTAATTTTCTACAAAAATAATTATAGGAGCGGCGATCTTCTGGGTGGCGGGTGCGTTGCCATAATGTTCTAGCTCGACGTTTGCTGTTGATGAGGTCTGTCAGGTGTTGTGGTAAATGGCTTTTGTAAGGAATTATTTGGGATTGTTTGGGAGAGGAGGCAGTCCAGGCGGCTTGTTGAATAGCGGTTGTAAAGGAATATACGGCGTCGTCAAGGTCATTTGGGGTTTTGAGAATCACTCTGAGGTCAATATCATTAGTGAGAATTTCGCGGAAGAGGTTCCAGTTGACAGGGCCCCTAATGAATGACGGTGGGATAGGTTTAGGAATAGGTGTTATGGATACATTTAGAATCAATGGACTATGATCAGAGGATAGTTCATCAAGGCGAGCTATGGAAAAATTCAGAGAGCCTAATCCGCTGTGGATGAAGAAGTCGAGGATGTCAGGATTACGGTTAGGATCTGTTAGCCAGTAGGTAGGAGAATCGGGAGGTAGGAGATGAAAGCGTCGGGAGTTGAGTGCAGACTGCAATGTCCGTCCACGAGAATTGGTGGTTCTAGAACCCCACTGTTGGTTCTTAGCGTTTAAGTCTGCACCCAAAATGAAGTGATTACCCAAGGAGTTGAGGAAGGATCCAAATTGGGCAGAGGAAATGGGATGTTTAGGAGGGCAGTATGCTGATGCGATGATAAGCGGAAAGGAAAAGGTTTTGATAACGATGGAAGTTGCTTGTAGGTAATCGTGGGCGGAAATTGGGTGTAAGTGATGGGTGAGGGATCGGCGGACTATGACAGCAGTACCGGCATGGGCTTTGCCGTCTGGATGGTCTGTCCGGTATGTCGTGTATCCTGGTATTTTAAAGTACTGTTTAGTGGTTAGTCTAGTTTCAGTAATGAGTGCAACATCAATGTTTTTGTCCTGCAGTACGGCTGTAAGTTCGTCAGTGTGAGTTCTAACACCATTCGCATTCCAAAGGAGAATGGATAAGGAATTAGGTGAGGTCATTTATGGTTTTTTTAAGGCAGGAATGAGATTTGTTACGAGATTCGTAAGGAGTGATATTAGGGGCATAACAAGGGATTTAATTTCGGAAATAAAGGATGTCATCAAACTGGTAAGGTCTGTGGCGTTTGAAGGAGGAGGAATATGAGAGATTTGTGGTGGATTAGGATTCTTAGGATCGGTTACATTTTGAGAAAGAGGTATATGTGGAATGGATTGAGGTACATTTTGTAGTTCCGGCAGGGCCACGGCTTCAGTACTTTGATTCCCACCTCCAAGTAAGTGGGCAAATGATAAATTGGCATCAATAAGTTTTGAGGGTTCTCTTCTGTTTCTTACTTGTCTAGCTGTTTCATCCAGTACTTGAGGTTTTTGAAACCTGGTCCTCAGCTCCTTATAGATTTGGCATCCTTTATAGTTGGCCGGGTGGTCCTTCAGGCAATGAGCACATACAGCTGGTGTTGATTTTGGTTTTGTACACTCCACAGACTTGTGCTGTTCACCGCATTTCACGTATCGAGGTATGTGATGACAATAACTTTTAGTATGACCATATGCTTGACAATTATGGCACTGAATTATCTCTCTCTTTGTGTAAGGTTTTTCAACTCTTACACTGGAATAGTACAATCTATTGAGGTCATAGATTTTTTCAACTCCTTCAGCTGGTTCCAAATCCACAAAAAAGAGAGGTAGAGGAATTTTATCCTTTAGGACGTTAGTGACTTGCCGCACTTTATAGCCCATCTCCGTTAGTTCTTCTTTAATAGCTTCAACTGGTGTCGAGGGGTGTAAGTTTCTGATTACAACCCTTAAAGCTCTCTCTTGGCGTAGCTGATAGGTATGGAAATCTGCTTTGGTTTCAGTTAGGTATTTCACTATTTTTCTATATGTCTCGGCAGTAGTAGGAGATATTTTGGTATCATTGATTCTACTCATACAGTAGTAGCTGGTAGATTCGGTAATTTTGTTCAATTGCGCACACAACAACTGGAAATTTCTAATATTTTTGACAAATATTGGAGGAGGCCGTGGTTCACTAGGTATAGGAGTAGATTCCATGTTTTCTTTTTCATTATGTAAAATCTGAAAAGGATTTGGGGTGAAAAACGGCGATTCGTCAGTCATCCCTTGTGACGATGTGCCAGGTTGTGGTTCAGATTCTGAATTAGTACCGGAAGGGGTTGCTTGTAGATTTAATCTTTTATTAGTATCACGGCGGGGTCTTTGTTTTGTAGGTGACGGGATTGAACCACTAGATCTAGATCTTTTAGTTGAAGCTTTGGAGGACATGACTTGATGATAATATCGCATTTCATGTATAGAAAGTAATTAAATAATAACCAGATGTGGGAAAAAAACAATAACTTAAAAAAAGTTAAGCAAGACCAGCCTTGCCGGGCTATTGGCAATCAGCTGATATGAAGAGGTGACTCAGCATTCACTTTACACTGTAAATTATATCACAACTTACCGCTGTTTGCTCCAATAATAACTGTTGTTGTTATCCTGAAGTCTGATGATGTTTTCAAGACTGTGCTGAAGTGAAATCCAACTGTAAAAGCAAGAAATCCGAGAGCCGACTTGAAATATGACTGCTATACTCACGCGCATGCGCAGAACATGAGAATTGATAATTAATAAATAATTTTCATGGGATTAAAAGTGTAGCCACAATATTAATATTTTATAGACTAGATGAAACATTCTGTACTAGGAAATCCTTTTAATTCTACTATCACTGAACGAACGAAATGTACCTCCATATTTTAAGTTTCAATTCCATGTTTATCCATATGGATTGGGTTCTAAAAATATAAGGGAGAATGTTTTAACATTTTTTTTTTTCAATGATTCAGATTTATTCCAGACAAAAAGTCGCGTCACAGTTGTTATCAAACCCATGTGGGCCGCGAGATAGCCATAAAATTAGAATTTTAAATTTATCGAAACTGGAAAGAGGTAGGTCTGTAGCTGAGTTAACGTACCTCACACCTCACTGCCATTCTAGGAACTGGGTAAAATATTACCGTTGGTTCCATCTCTTTATGTAAAATATTAATAAAATAATCCTCATTATTTTAAATTTAATATTTTGTTGTCTTTTTGTTGTTGTTTTTTTCAGTGGCGCGACAGGCCGTGTATTCCTATGGCTGCGCGGTGTTATCTGCTGGGAGAATACGCCCGCATTTCGAGACGAAATTTTATAGGGTAGGGTCATCACTCCCTACGCCTTTAATATTATTTAGTAATGAATATTATGTTTATAGGTTTAATTAGGATATTTAACGATTATCTGACATCTCACAGGCTCGGGACCACCTTTTAACGTCCCCTCCGAAGGATGGCGTGAATAAGGATTTTCTTCTCCCATTAAAAAATCCTAGGGCCACTAGCCGCTTTGAACCCCAGACCTTGACTACAGAAGGCTGTTATATTAACCACCATTTTACAGGTATTCCCTAGTAAGGACAAGTATAGCTATCGTAAAAATTCTTGAATTCCAGTTTTCGACTGAAATAAACGTTTTAGAGTCTCTTAAGTGCAAATGACCAATCTTGGAAAAAGATCTGTGTGTTTGTGGTAAATCAAGCGCCCAAAGTCGTAAAAGTCGTAAGAAATTAAAACGTCGTATTTAAGACAACTATGCGCCCGCGATGTTACAGCAACATTTTTGTCAACATCGGCTACCCTGAAATGATAAACTATCATACATTTTGCTCCTTTTTACGATTTTCTCAAAAGCGACTCTAACACTTTTAAACTCCTTATATTGATATAAAATTTAATGAGCTTTAAAATTGAATAGGTTTTATTCTTATTGAAATAATCTTACATGGCTTAAATGCCGATATTTCATATTTTCTTCCTCTACAGTACCATCAAGTTTAAAGATTAGAAAAAAATAAGAATATCATCTTAATGACATCGATGAAGGACGGCTAAAAATACAAGTTGGACGACTTTGATGACCCACTAAAGGATAAAAGAGCAAAACAATTTTTAAATGTAATTTTTGGTTTTTAATATTAAGAACATTAATATGGGCGTATAATATATCGTTGGAAAGAGAAAGATTGTAGAAAAAATATTATCTCATACACAAAGTTGTAAAAGGTAATATGAAGTGACGAATAACAAATAAACTTATTATTGATTAACAATTTAATATGGTTATATTATTCAATCTCAATCATATTTTTCTAACGAAAATGCATAGACATTTTATAAAAATCAACTTAAAATATTTTTTAAATTGAAGTATATTCAATAATATTTAAATTGATTTTAACAATCGAAGTAAGTGAAATTCGTGTGTTGCCCGCAACAAGTTTTTTAAAAATATATACTTCCAAATACATAAACACATCTTCAACATTAAATTATTTAAAAAAAAAATATCCAACGAAAAGTCAATGGGATAAGTAATTTTCAGAATCCGTAGAGAAAAATATGAATATTACATTAAAGCTTCAATGGAAAGTAGGACAAATGGATGGGATTAACGAGGATCCAACAAGCAAATTAACTAACACCACTGCTGAAAAATAACATAGAGGAAATCTATATTTTAGTTTTTTTTTTAATATTATATAAGCTAAATATAAAAAATTAAAGCATCCGACTACTCCATTCTAGACGTTTTTCTTAAAAATGTTACATGCAAAAATGAAAAAAATTAATGAATTCTTAATTATTTCACCTTTTTTATTTTTTGTTGAATATTATTTTATTTAATTTTAACAATTTTGGGACTGATTAATAAAGCTTTTGCACAAACATTAAAACATTTTTTACTCCTAGTTAAAATTCAAGCACCTAATCTTAGTTGAGTTTTATAAACAATAATATATGATATATATAAGATAATTATACGAATAATAATATAAGTATAATTAAATATTTATTTTTTCATATTTATTCAAAAGTAGGAGGGGTAGTAGGTAGGAAAATAATTATAATTGAAATTAAATTTTATTATCAATTAATAAACAAAGTTTTTGTTATGTTTTTTATGACAATTTAGATGATTATAAATTCAAAAATGAAACACCAATAAGTGATAATAATTTTGTTTAGAATGACAGCTTCACTAGCAGAAGGATCTTTATTTTAATTTTTTGTATTCCTTTATTGATATTTATAACTGTTTTGGTTAATTCCTCCTTTCCCACAAAGAGGCTAGCATATTAATAGTGACTTATATGGATGGATGACTTATATGGGAAGTGACACATATGGAATAGTGACTTCTACCTGAACTGTAAAATGTCTGTATTTTGATTTAAATAAAGAAGTTTTAAAAAAATAAATAAAAATAATACATCTAGTAAATTAGCTGATAGATAAAAGACATGAAGAGAAACTGCCCGTTGGTAGCACTCGAATAGTTAATCTAAACTAGATCTCGTGGCCATCTTCTTTTCAGACACATCGGAGGACTGTCAGGAACAGAAGAGGAAGCTAGGACTGAAACTAGTGGGTTACAGTGTAAGTGGAGTTTCTCATGGAAAGATAGATACCGGGTTCGGGCCAAATTAGCTACATAAGGAATATTAAGGTCTTTATGGATGAGTTTACTCGTGACCAAGTAAGGAGCGTTGAGGATTTTTCGAAAGATTTTGATGACGGGAAGAATTTGATGGTTTATTGGAGCCCCAAAACTCAACTCCGTAAGCCCACATAAGTCTTATGATGGTCTTATAGATCAGCCTTTTGTAGTTAAGTGGAAGGTTAGAGTAAGTGTCCCAGTAAGTGTTGAAGTAACCGAAAGCGGCTAACAGTTTCTTGTCATTTCAGTCTTGTGTGCGGATTCCATGTTAGATGTTTGTCATGTGGAAGCCCTAGGTAGCGGATCTGTTCAAGTAGAACAAGCGGAATATTATTAAAGGATACTGTAGGGCAGGATGTCATAGGTTTACGACGAATGGTAAGTGGTATTTGGTGAGATTTGGAAAGGAACTTAAATTTGCTTGACAATAAAACATGAAAAATAAATAATGATAAAAAGCCACTCAAACGGAAAATTAAACAAAAAGTTACAGACTAATCGACAACAGAAATCCCAACTTCGCGGTAGAAAAATTACAACTTTATCCGTCAAACCGACAAAACTACCTCATTAGTGTCGAAAACAAACTGGCAACTTCCAGCTTAGAACAAGCCCAAAACTTTTCAGTTATTTTTATTTCCTTAACAGTTTTTCATTACTAATACTTAATGAACTAATTACTTCATATTTACCACGGTTTGAGGCATGTGGCCATTTGTAAAATGTTGAAAAATAAAAATCTTAATATAAAAAAAAATCTATGAGAAATCATTAATAATATTCTTTACTGTATTTTATTTATGTATTTGGTAGCGGCGTGGACTAGTGGGTATAGCACTAGTCTACTGTTCTCCGAATCCTGGGTTCGAATCCCGGCTGTGGCAGAATATAATTTATTCTGTTAATTCAGTCGGGGGAAGGGGGAGGGGGGTGACCCTAGGACATGAAGAACCTTCTGGGGCAGAACCAGTCTCTATGAAGTGGGTACCCAAAAAAAAAAAAAAAAAAAAAAAATGAGAAAACCCTAGCTGCTGAACATGATCTATCTAATTACCTCATTGCACTGCCGTTGGCCTAAAAACAGTACGAATCTCTATATGTACTGAGCCCAAGACTCTTCATGGGTTGTAGAGGTACAGTTTTTTTTTTTTTTTTTTTTGTTTTGTTTTGTTTTTAAATATTTATTTATTTATCTTTTAATGTAAAAATTTCAACGATTCTTCTTCCGGAAGTACATCTAAACTGCTAGATATTATTTAAACACTTGAAATATATTTTAGAGTCAACATTTAATTTTTATTCAACTCATATAAATGAGTTAATATCTGTACAATTATTGTAAATAAATAAATGAAAACATTTAATTTTAAAATAGACCTTTTTCATAAAATGATCTAAAATTATTAGTAATTAATAATTTGATTGTTTTGTTGTTGATGGGTTTTCACCCTCAAAAGTATCTGCCAGAGCACAGGATCGGGCAAGTCGTTTAACGTCTCACCGAAGGAAAGTATGACCAAGGATTTTTTACTCTTAAGGGTCACCCAAATAGGTTCGAATCCGCAAACATGGTCATAGACGGATTTTATACTAACCACTACACCCACCACAGGTGATTCCAGAAAATTATTTTATTTCATTTTCATTTATGCGATTAATGAATTTCATGACTTGAAATACTGTAGCATAAATGAAAACATTTTTTTTTTTTTTTTCATTTTCTTTTATACTACAGCATTTGATTTCGACTTATATAGCCATGAGAATTTTAAAATTTCCTGAAAACGTACTTGCTATAGTTAAATGGCCACTTATGTAAGTTATGTAAAAGAGCAAAAATAAATTTTCGTCATTTAATGATTTTTTTATCTCCGAAAAGAAAAATGTAAGGAAAATAGTAAATTTTTGGTAAGGGGAAGACTGCATAAGGAGGTCGGGTCGGTCCTTTTAAAAGTTGATGATGACCAAATTCGAGCATTGTCACAGACAACCTTCACTCTACGACTCGGATGTCCAGAAACGCTCAACGTACAATACTCACAAGAAGCTGATTTTTGAAATCATCAGTAAAAACCTATTATTTTAAAATCCAACATAATTACACATTCCGTATCTTTTTTTTTTTTTTTTTTTTTTTTACATGGTAAATTGGATCCATGAGACCTTAAATCAGAACAATTAGTTAAGTATTAAATTAAAGAATTTTCCTGAACTCGATAATTTCATTTACTATATTTAGTTAATAGATTAAAAGGTAAAATATATATATATATATATAATATATATATATATATATATATATATTTTTTTTTTTTTTTTTTTTTAACATCATTTATTGAAATTTTCAACTGTACTTCAAAATACAACAAGTAAATATGATAAAAGATAAATGGCATGAAACAGACTTGATGAAGAACTACCCAATGGTAGCACTCCTGTAACTATTCTAAATCAGAAGGTCTGGGGACATCTCCTTTTCAGAATTGTCAGGAATGAAAGAGGAAGCAGGGATGAAACTAGTGGGTTAGAGTGGGAGAGGAGTTTGTTATGGAAGGTGTGATATCTGATTCGAGTTAGATCAGCAACAAATGGAATATTTAGGTCTTATGGATGAGTTTATTTGTGACCAAGTAAGGAGCGTGAGGATTTTACGAAGGATTTTGAATTTAAGGATTGGATACAGGAAGAATTCGAAGGTTTAGAAGAGCCCCAAAGCTCAATTCCGTGTCAATATAGGCTAATGATAGTCATGTAGAGGAGTGTGAAGTTTTAGAGCGTTTTTCAAGTAGTGTTGAAGTAATAGAAAGCGGCGAGCAGTTTTATTCGTTTCAGTGATTCATGTGGAGTTTAAATAGGAGACCTAGATAGCGGATCTGTTCGACCGGGACAAAGGGAATATTATTAAAGGATAAAGTAGGACAGGGTCATTGGTTTACGAGAGGGTAAAGGTTATTTGGTGGATTTTTCTGAATTTATTTTCATTCTCCAATTCTGACTCCATACCTGAAAGTCTCTGATATGGGATTGTAGGGTTTGAGAGAAATAGTAGGATCGTTATTGACTGATAACACACAAGGTCGTCAGCATACGTAGAATGGAAGGTGTTAGAATTGGTTAGAAGGTAAATATTAAAATTTATTTATACATAAATAAAAAAAATTGTATATAAATCATTTCTTTGGATTGTAAATAAGAAAAACCTATTATAGTAATGTTTTCCCGAGAATAAACTAACAATTCATTTCCTCCTCTAATCATTCCCCTGCCTAAAAACCTTTTTCATTATTCGAGTCACAAAATTTATTAACTTTAGAGTAAAACATTAAGTCTAAAAGAGGATCTAAAAGCGGGCATTTTAGGCTACGTGTGTGGAAGGGACTTTATGAGACAAAACGCTGCTCTGAAAAGGTTCTACCTCAAACCGCTGGCGCGGGCTTTTGTGAATAAGGGAGACATACGCGGAATAAAGATTACATAAAGTGAATTTGAAGAGACATCTTTGATCTTCATACTTGCATATTTTTGCTCCGAGTATTCTAGAGAACCTTTATCATTTTGTAAAATATATTCAAAAGAAAACTACGTATCGCATACATTAAATTATTCCGCTCTTATAACCTCTTTGTCGTTTCTTAAATTCAAATCTCTATGTAAATGAATCATATTCCTTTTCGATTTAGGGCTGCTTCTTTTGTGTTAAAGGCACTATAAATCTTTATATAGCCTTTTTTATCCTTGAAACTCTTATCCTTAAAATGATATTGTACAACCGAAGAAAATAGATTACATGCAAAATTTTATAACTTAATTATACTTTTTAATTAACTGCTTGTAATCTTAAAAAATACTATAGATACAGGGTACCTCATAAATGCCTCGTCATATTGTGAAAGAATATACTAGACATTATGTAGAACAAAAAAATTATATGAACCATAGCCCGATTCTTAATGGTATGAAAGAAAAATCAAATATTGATTTTTCCGCTGTTATACACGGATTTCATCGGAAAAACTCAAATATATCTAACTGATATGCAGGGAAAAAAAATTGTGATCGCAATACACGACTTTCACTTACCTCTTTTGGAATAAACTATGACACTAGCAAACATGACTAAAAGATATTTATTTTATAACCGACACTTCGATTTATTAGTCATATTCCCATAGAATCCCTTGAAATACATGATTCTTCCACTGCCAAATGAATCTCACATTGTTTTAAAAAAAAATCTGGTGCGCATAACACACGCCTTTCACTTACCTCCGTTGTCAAAATCAATTTAAGAATTTTCAAATACATTAAAAGACAAATAAATTTTTAACTAATTAATTATTTTCAATTTCAATGGAAACATGTGTTTTATTAAAGAATTTATTATATTATGTACAACAACAATCAGTATTTTATCGGCCTATCATCACTCTTTATCAACCTTTAAAATTCCCTGTATTGAATAATATTTTTTCTAAAATCTTTAGCTATCCAACGGTATATTATACATCTATATTACTATTATATTGTGTTGAAAAACATAAAAATTGCATTAAAAAAATATGTTTGCACTTTTCTAGTTTAGTTTTTTTTATTGAATTCGCTCAACATGCATATTTACCCGTTATTTATCAATGCTAATAAGATGATTTTCTAAAATATCGGCATTTAAGCCCTGTCTGACTATTTCAATCAGAATGAAACCAACATCATATTAAAGCCCATCACATTTTACATTGATATAGCGAGAATAATCAAAATCGTTAGAGGCGTTTTAGAGAAAATCGTAAAAAGGTGCAAAATGCATGGTATCAAATAAAATATTATATTATTATCTAAAATAATCAGTTAGTTTTCTCGGCTTTTCATCACTTTTTATTGAGTTTTTCAAGCTTGTGTATCATATAATATTTTTTCTAAAATATTTAGCTTTTCAATGACATATTATACTTGTATATTACTGTTCTTATGTTAAAACAAAGAATTCCACTAAAAAATATGTTTTCAGTTTTCTCATTTAGTTGGATAACGAAATCGTTCAACTTATAAAATTACCTGTTTTTTATCCATGGCAACAATATAATATGTTTTTTTTTGTTTTTTTACAGAATCTACAAAATTAAAGGTACTTTAGAGGAAGAATATTTAAAATATAAGTCAGAATTAAAAAGGAAAGGACCAAAAAGAAAATATGTGCTCAATATGAGTCTCATGGGGAGAAACAAAAAGGTATACATGACTATTAGTACTTTTGTCAACGGTTAGGAAGGTAAATTAAATTTTAATATTTTTGTTTATAATAATATTGATATTTGATATATATATAAAAGAAAACCATAGATAACAACAAATCTATCACACAACAAATCACGGGTTCAAACCCGCAGGTGGTCCTAGAATTTTTTTAATGGGAGTAAAAAATCCTTAGTTACGCCGTCCTTCGGAGGGGACGTTAAAAGGTGGTCCCGAGCCTGTGCGATGTCTGGTACTCGTTAAAGATCCCTATCCTAATAAAATCTGGATAGGCAAAATTTAGAACTCCCACTTTAGCATCGTCCGATTAGCCATAGTAGCATAAAGTGACGTTAAACAAATAAACGAACAAACAAACAACAAAGCTATATCTTTGGCGGTCGTGAATGAGAGGTTAATTCAAAATCTTTCATTTTACAGGTGAGCGACTTGAACTTTACGTAATACCCAAAATAGAGTAATTAATATACAGTTTTCTATCCACCTAAAATTTCTTCCTCCAAGAAATTTCTTTAACCGATTTAACACGACTTGGGAGACGGTCTGAGGGAGCGATACATGGAGTTAACTCATTTTTGATATAACTCGAGTTATCCAATTTTTCACGACCGCCACAGATATAATAACTGTCCAAATAAATAACCATCATCGTTGAAATTTTACTTACACTTCTTCATAAAATAAATTTTAAAAATGCATCTAGTCCCATAAAAATACCTAAAAGTCGCGATTATGCGATTTTTTCTAGACGAATGAAAGAGAACTCTTATTTTTGTTTTTTCTTTTTAAATCTTAGCAATTAGGTATATTGACCCCTGTAACAAAATTTCAATAAGCAAATGTACTGAATAATAAGGTATGAGGGAAGACAGACAACCCAGTAGTGTGTCCAACTGACATTCAGATGAACAGGTTTTCGAAAATAAAGTACTGCGTAAAATATTTGTTTCAAAGAGAGTTGAGGCCACTGGGGAGTTTAGGAGGTTGTACAACGCGAAATTGTTGAGCTTGTACCTTGACTATAATTGAGTTAATAACATCACGGAGACTCAAATGGGCGTTTTAATTTGTTGAGCTCAGTGAAGAACGGATTCCGAAAAAGTTGGTAATCGCTGAACCGACTGGTAGGCGTCCGAAAGGTTGGACAAGGCGTAGATGGGAGGATTGTGTTAAGGCTGATCTCGGGGGCTTGGGCTTGAATGGTGGTCATTGGACGAATCTGTGTAGGCAGTATTTGCTGGTATCGGCAACCAACCTTCTTGTTCGGTAAGCCTATTACTATTATTATTAAACGTTTTTCAATCCTAATTTCAATTAAATGTTTTTAAAGTGATTTTATTTACGAAACTAAGTGAAATTCTGAACGACCAGATTTAAAAAAATATATATAATTTAGATTGAAATTTTAAAATGTGACATATTTTAAAACGGTTCAATTTCAAAATAATTAATTTTAAAAAATATATGTCATTTATGACTGGAAATTCCAACTTACTTACTTTTACGCATTATCAAATTGGTATCACTTCGTTATAAACTTGATAGCTTCCTTATCACGAGTATGACATAAAATGCTGATGTTTTGCCGCCTCAAGGGCATTTTTTTTTTTTTTTCCAATTTTATAAATACTTATCCCACGAGCATGAGGCTATACTTCAATTTTAAAAGTGTCTTATCAGATTTATAAACAGCGACTTCAAAAAATTTAAGTCATTATTTGCAAGCGTATAATCATTTATTAACTTTTATCAACTTTTCACCCTTCCCAGGTGGTTAAAGTGTTCTTAAAATTGGGCGCAGGTGCTTCTTACAAGGCTATTTAGGAAAATTAGAATGTTGTATATTAAGGTGTGGAACCTGTTGCAACTAACCTAAGAAAATACATAGTTAGCTATTTATAAAACCTTATTTTATAATATCTTATTACCACATTTACAAAGTTAAGTAAATTACTTCGAAATAAAGCCAATGAAAAACCACCGATCATCTTGCAATATTCCTCTAAAAACTAATAAGTTACCACACATAACAAAATATAAAATTCTGGTGAGCGCGACACACAACTTTCATTTACCTTCGTTATTTATATCAATTGAATAATTTTTAAACAAATATTGAAACGAAAATAAACTGTTAAAGTATTATTTACATTGGATTTTAATAGAAACCGCTGTTTTACTAAATAATCTATTATATTATTATTTTAAATAATAAGTTAATTTATCGGCTTTACATGTACACGGTATATTATACATCTATTTTACTGTTTTTGAATTCAAAAATTACAAAAAAAGATATTTTTCCTA